>NDGM011053353.1:1421-18684 GCA_002564305.1 Octomys mimax | reverse complement strand
GTCACCCTGCTCTTTGGAACTTTGTACCTCAGCTCTAGGAAATTAACGCAGCTCCAGAACCTCCAAAAGACATAATCCCTTTCCAAGGCTGGAAAAGCCATGCGGTGAGGGCTTAGGACCATGGGGAGCAGTGGATGCACCCTTAAAATTCCAGAACAACCAGCAGCAGCGCTTCCAAGCAGTTGAAGACATTTTCTTCTATCCTGAGCCAAACAAATCTCCCGAATCAAATACATTTGAGATTTTGTTGGAGGAAGGGTTTCTATCATCCATTCCAGAATTTCATTTTCTACATGTTTGAGCTGTCCAGCTCCCTTTTATAAAGAATATTGGTTTAAGAAATTTGCTCTTTGGCTCACCCACTGGCACCCCAGGAACTTTTTCAGGTTTAAGTTGTGTACCATTGCACAAACATAAAACTCCGCACATATGCCTGTATTTTTCAGTTTATAGTGGTGAGTTGTTGTTTGTGTCATGCAATTGTGCTAATTAGAATGATTTTGAGTACAATTTTTCATTACATTCTTCAAAATAGGTTCTCAAAATTTTTCTGTAAGAGTAAGTTTTGGAGGAAATATGTTTCCTACGTGGAGAGAAATTTACACATGACATCCACCTCAGTGAAGCCTTTTTAGCTATGAGGATTCTGTCTCATTTTGCTTCTTATAATGAAGAGAGTGAAATTTTAAAGAACAATAGTCACTTCACTGAACCACTGAAAACAGCAAGAAGACAAGGAAGAGCAACTGAACAGTAGACTTCTGTTTTCCAACTCCTGTCCCAAGCAATGGAAAACCAGATTATCATGGTTCTAAGAGAAAAACACTCACAGTTGGTTTTCAGTGCAGCGCCTGACACTTGCTGAGTCACAGAAAGGCACTGTCATAGCCCATGTGACTGGTAATGAGGAGCTATATTAATGAGCTTCACTCACCCTGTGTAGACTTAAACATGCACGTGTTGAGGGCCTCATCAGTGACTCAGCTCCTTTGGACTCACGTTTCACACTCTGGTTCTATTTTTCTAAGTAGTTCAAATACTTTGACATGCTCCCCAAAATATTTTCACTATGTTTTTGCTCAATTGTTGATCCAATATGTGAGCCCCTACCATGGAAAGGACATTGGACCAGGCATGGGGCAAATAAGACAGCAAATAAGGTCTCTGCTCTTGAATTTGAATACAGGTTGAGTGTTTCTTATCTGAAATGCCTGGGGCCAGAAATATTCCTGATTTCAGACATTTTTGTCTTTGGTTTGGTAGAGACATTTTTATAGGCTTTTCTGGGTGAGCTTCCATAATTATCTGTTCCACTTGCACCTTTCCCTCTGGTACACCCTCTGTAATTTAATGACCTGGGTCCCAGCTCCAATATATTGTCTTCTGCAGTATTTCCTGCCATCTTGACTGATGCTTTGGTTCTCTTCCTGGTTCCACTGGTGTTTGATTCTAGGCTCCTGTGCTAGACTCTCAGAAGTTCCTTGCAGGCTAGGAGCTGACCTCACTGCAGCTGTACCTTCTGCACACTGTGATGAGCTCCGTTGTTTCTCTCCAATTCTGTTCCATTCTGCTGGTGTGCATACTGTATGGGGTTTTTGACTTCAAGTGCAGATGTATCTCTACTGTCTCCCCTGTTTATTATTACTGTGAACTTGCTGGCACAACCCCACCCACCCAAACCTCAGGCCCCAGAATTATAGTCATCGTCTCTAGGGGACAACACCAATCTGTGATGTGCAAAAATCTTTACCCCAGGATGTCCTCAACTTCCGGCCCAGGCTCTGGCTCTGGAGCTACTCCCACTGGGGCCATACAAGCAAGCATTGATCTCTCAGGATAATAAAATCTTATAAACTCATGCAACCATCCCTTAATGAAAGCCTCCATTACATTAATAAATACTGTCAGACAGCTTTGTGTGGGTTTTTTTGTGCTTGAACAAAATGAAAGTATGAAAGTCAGAAAAGCCATATATCCATTAATTTCCATTTCTATAATTAACTCTCAAAATTCACCACTTTGGGAGGAGTTTTCACTCAAAAGGTTTAAGAAAGGCATCAGGTGCTACCTTTATACTCAACTCATTTTTCTAAGTATTTGAGCTACTTAGAAAAATACAACCAGAGTGTGAAACTTGAGTCCAAAGGAACTGAGTCACTGGCGATGCCCCAACATGTGCATGTTTAAGTCTACATGTCTGACATGTTTCTGATTGGATCATTTCCTCTTTCACTGAGTTAGCAGTTAAGTGATGCATCTTCTCAGTGGAGCTGATAGCAAACAACTCCAAATCCTTCCTTCCAGAAACAGTAGGCAGGAGCAGGGTCTGCCTTCTCATTGCCCAAACCCTGCTCTGCTGACCATTCCTGGTTGCTAGGCATGGACACAGGCATGTCCCCTCCCCAGTACAAAACCACGAGCCACACTTATAGCAGAGTGGAGCTAGCAGCAACCAAGATCAGACATGAGCTTTGACAAGACTGGACTGACGTGTAGTAACCAAAACTGACCAGAAAGTTGTGTCAATTACTTTTCTCTTGTTGCTGGGACAAAATACCTGATGAACAAAATTAAGGAAGGAAAGGTTTATTTGGCTCACAGTTTACGGAGGTTTCAGTCTGTAATAGCTGGCTCCAAGGCAGGGTGGCATGACACAGAAACAACATTTCAAAGTGGCAGAAGACAGCAACAGCAGCAGGAACAAAATCAGGATGAGGAAGCCTCTTTTCTTCTCTTGTACTGTATGCTGACTACCCACCTGCACCTTCTCCCTGCCCTTCTCTTGCATGGGCTCAGGATGCTTACAAAGTGAGGACCCTGGCCCCTGCGAGTCACTTGGTTAACCTGCTGAAGCTCTCAAGCTGACACAATGAGCAGCATCCTGGAGCAGTAAGGCTGTGTCCTCTACACACCGGGAAGTAGAACTGTTGAGCTACTTAGTTGTGCACCTAGACTTCTCAAGCTGACCCAATCTATCAACATTACAGTTATGAAACTTGTCTAGCTAAAGGGATCAGTCTTCTTACATTTGTTTATAATTCAATGATTTCATCCTTGTCCTTTCCTTACATTCTATTCAATGTGTGTGTGCGCTCAGGACCAGGCACACTAAGGGGAATCTGGGTCCCTTTCACTGCCACACACAGCCAAATGCCATGAGTATTTGGTGCCCTGAATCTAAGAGTAACTTAGATTGTTTGTAGGAAATGAGAAACATAATGTGTTGGTTTTTTATGTTATCTCTATTTCCATCCTGTTTTGCATAAAATATGTTGATTAATGTAAATTTCCATAGTGCATCTAATAAGCACTTTTATCACAGTGTGCAAAATTTCACAATGCTACAATTGACCATAAGTATCCTCAGGAGTGATATCTACAGATGCATGATTGTGGCCTCAAAACAGAATTATTAGAAGGGACCAGCACCTTTGGGATCCAAAAGAAGAGACTCTGTTCCAAAATGCGTGTCTTCCAGTCCTGAAACTTAAAAGGCTGTACTTATTTCATGGTAAATACTACTAATACAATTTTATAATTTTATATGTGTAATAAGGTTAAACAAATAAAGAAATTTATCGTAAATAGTGAAAGCCAAATTTCATACTGTCAGGAAAAAAAAGTTAAGAAAAGCTTTAAAACGTTTTTTAAAAAGATAAGGAAAGTGGAGGTGTGATGCTAGATTACAGTATTTAAGATGGATGATATGTAAATAAATGGATACAGACATTCATACTGTATGTGTGCATATGTTTATGCCAGACACATGCGCACTTATAGGTAAATAGTTGCAATACTAAATATAGTTAGTAGTGTGTGCTCATGCACAGTATGCACACATACTGTCCTGGCTCTTATTGCTGAGCACCCTGGTAGCAGCAATGCAGATACGCCCTTTTTTGCAGTTCTTTCCTGGTTTCAGTTACCCAAAGTCAACTGCAGTTTGAAAATATTCAATACAAAATTCTAGAAACAAATAATTCTTAAATTTTTCACTGCACTGAGTAGTGTGATAAAATCTCTACCATCCTGCGTTGTCCTACTGTATCCCAACCGGGACACGGGTCATCCTCTGTCCAATGTATCCACGCTGTATACAATGCCTTCACACCAGGCAGTTAATGGCCACCTCATCTTTCAGATAGATTTTTGAGGTTTCATAGGACCATTGTTCAAGTGATTCATATTTATTTAATAATGGCCTCAAAGTGCAGGAACACTGATAACCACACTTGGGATATGCCAGAGAGAAGCTGGAGAGTGTGTCCTTCAGGTGAAAATATAGTGAGATGTTTTGAGAAAGAAAGAGACCACATGTGCTAACTTCTAGTCTAGTATATTGTTATAGTTGTTTGTTTTTTTATTAGTTATTGCTGTTCATCTTTTACTCAGCCTAATTTATAAGTAAACTTTATCATGGGTATATAGGCATGTATAGGAAAAACCATAGACTTCAATTGTACCTTGTTTCTATTCCCCATGGGTTAAGAATTCCAGGAGAGGGAGAGATAGATAAAGGGAGAGGAAAAGGAGGGAGGGGGGAGAGAGACAGAGAATGAGAGAGTGATCAAGCCGAGCAACAGAGACAGACAGGTGGACGGACGGACGGACAGACAGACAGAGGCAGAGACAGAGACAAGAACAGAATAAAAGTTTTTCTAAAGGGTTGAGGAACCAACCAAAACACCTCCAGTGCCCAAATTAGGAACCATTTGAAAAATAAAATAAATAAGACAAGAATAATACTGATTTATTACCTAGAGAATGAAATGAATAACTTCAAATCTATATATGATTGAATCCGTAAGTAAAGGAGAATGGACAACTCTTTCAGAATACTTTCAAATTTAAACAAATGTAGAGAAGTAGAAATGATAGAATATCAGGTAAAGAAAACACAGAGTCACCACGAAGACATCACAGTCAGAACTGTCATAGGCAAGATAGATTCAAAAATCACTGTATGAAACTTTAAAGAAAAATAGACTATGTGCGTAGACTCAAGATATCCCCCTCCAAATCAATTTTTAAATAATTCTAGCATTTTTGACAAGTGTCCCCAAATTCTGTGAGATTTCTCCTTCCAAAAATATAAAGATTAGTTGTCCTGTGCTGAGCCTCAGCTGGACTTCAACATCACCTACCACAAGTGACTACAGCTAACATCAATCATCCACGAGACATACTGAAATCACATGTACCCTGCTATGGTGAGAGGGACATGGCATCACCCCAGAATTCTTCCAGAGAGTCTGTAACCTCAGTGTAAGCATGAGAAACCACTAAACCCCAAACTGGGGGACACTCTGCAAAGTACCAGACTACTATACCTCACAACAATTAAAGTCATTAAATCAGGACCATTTGAGTCATTGTCACAGCCAAAAGAAGCATGAGGAGTAGGACAACAAGAGCAAGATGGTGACTTGGATCAAGCCCTGCAACTGCCAGTAACACTCACACACAAAGCTCAGGGATTCCAAGTAAGTTCCACACTGAAGTTAATAGTATTTGGCCAAGGTTCATTTCTTAGTTCTGATTAATGTTCTGTAATTGTGTAAGGTATTCATGCAAGAAAAAGTTAGCTCAAGAGAGTACAGGAACTCTGTATTTGTTGCAACTCTTGTATCAGTTTAAATTTATTTCAAAATAAAGAGACTTTTTTAAAAATTGGGCAAGGATTTTCTATAGTAAGCCTATTGATACATGCACTTAAACTGTTCAAGATACATACACAGATCTGTGATTTTTTTATTATTAATATGTTGTATTGAACTTCATAGTTGATTATACTTTTATCTTAAAACATTAATAGTATACTCTTCATCAAGATCTAAATGCTTTTATGGTTTTATTATGAAATATTTTTTGTAATTTTTATTATGTTTCTATGAGAAAACCAAATGTGACTAGTCCTCTCTCCTTTGTGGTCTTTGTCTATAATATAATTCTCCTGAAATTGGAAGGACTGGATGTACTGGTGGCTAAGATTGATTCCACATTGTAAGGAGACCAAGAAAAGAACAAGAGGGAATGAGAAGTATTACGAATGCCTCACGTTGGCCTCCTCATAGGCCATAATTGATTTTCCCTCTCTCATTGTCTTCTATGTGTACACGTACAGTGCGAGGCCACACATACCAACAGCCTTGCTCTTGATTTGCAGTGTGTTGTTCTAGTGGGTGTGACCACCAACTTTTACATTGCTGAGCCGCAGCACGGGACACCCAGAGCTCCGTGGAGGAGAGGCTTACTGTGGCTCACAGTTCCAGGAGGTTTGACGCATGGTCAGTTGGCCCCAAGAAAGAAACACCACGGCTGAAAAGTGCTGTTGATCAAAGCTACTTTCTCTCGTGGTGGCCAGGAAGCAGAGGAAGGGACAAGGCACCAAATTTCCCAAGGCCATGCCTCTGTGACCCACCCAGACGCACTGGGAAGTGTGCTCTACCAACCACCACAGATGCTCACAAGTCATTCAAGTTGACCCAGTCAAGGCTCACAGTAAAGGAAAGACATGCACAAGTAAAATGTCACAGTGCAAAGCCCTGGGCAGTAAGGTGGAGGACATGCAAGGACACACAGGACATCTGTTCCTACTTCAGGGAAAAGGCAGGTCAGGGAACACGAGTCAAAACTAATGGATAAAATTTTATTCAGAAAGTGGAGAAAAATGTTCCAAATGAAGAGGTGGCAGAAACAGAATTGCTGGAGCAAAAGTTCATCTGTTGCTTGAAAGTTGTTCCCCAGGGCAATGCAACACAATTTTTAGAGACCCAGGAAAGTCTGTGGTCAAATCCCCACTCTGCCATATCTGGCTGTGAGACTTTGAGTGGCTGATTTAAACTCTTGTACCTCAATTTCTTTAGCTACATCATGATATGACATGATGCTAATTATGAGCTTTAATATTAAGAATCTATTCTGATAATTAAATAATATTCACACATAAAATGTTGAGCGGCACGCCCAGCGCACATGTTTAGTACCCAACTGCCAACTGTTCTGAGAAATATTCCTAGAGGAAGGGATTTGGAAAAGATTTAGAAGAGTTAAATACAGTAGGACAGTGTGTCACAGGCAAGGGTGCAGTACATCCTCTAAAATAAGAGATGAAATAAATGAGTGGGAGGAAAACACAGCCTAGAAGGCCATAGAGTGGAAAGGACAGGGCATTGGAAGACACTTTATGTCTCGCTCAGAAGAACAATATTTCTTCTATATGTAAGTGACAGTCTTTGAATTACTTTAAGGATGAAGGGGAACATAATGGTACTCCTTTTATTTACTTTTTCATTGTGTGTGTGTGTGTGTGTGTGTGTGTGTGTGTGTCTGTGTCTGTGTGTGCGTCTGTCCTGACAAATTTAAAAGGACAAGACTAACATGTAAATGTAGCTGAAAGGCTTAGCAGATTTCAGTTAGGTGAATCCTGTACCTAAACCAATGGACTTAGCAGCCTGGAGGACATCGGTGACCTGGACAAGTGCAGCCCAGAGGATGACACCAAAGACCTGAGACCAGAAAGGGTGCAAGATGAGTAGGTGGCAGTGTAGACCACATGCATCCCCTCTAAATAAGTGAGCTTGAGAAGGGAGGGGGACAAGACTGGGAGGAATGTTTGCCTCTGTTTTCACTTTCAGTTTTACCATCACAAGTCTTGAGAAAATAGGCCAATCAGAACAGCAAAGGTGATAAGTGGGACAGAGAGGAAAAGGGAGGTAGTCACAACCTAGATGGCAGAAGAAGCTGGAAAAGCCAGGCTAGAGCCCTCTTCTTTTGTATCCCTGATGCTCCAGGGAAATCATCTTCCTGCTGGCTGGCATAGTGATGGCTTTGGCTTTTGTAGCACGTCCCTTGAGTAATTCAAATTATAGGCAATATGCTATCTCACTTACTGGCATTTATATAAAACAGTGAAGATACTCATTTCTCATTTGAAAGCAAAGAGATTATAAAACTATGCACAAAACCCTGAGTTTGGTCCCCACCACCACCGGAAAAGAGAGCGAGAGAGAGAATGATTAGAACGCTCAGTGGCCTAAGTGCCTGCTTGGCAAGTGTAAGGCCCTGAGTTCAATTTCTAGTACCAAAAATAAAATAAAATAAAATATAACCAATATTTAAATCTAAATCTTTTTACTCTTTTTTATACTATTTTTCTTAGACTATGAAATCACGTTTTCTAAGAAAAGGGGGACAACTATATGAGGACATGAAAGTATACACACACATACGCAGTGTGTGTATTCTTTTTGAATGTTTCTTGTTATGGGCTTTTTTTCTATTATTTACTGAATATTCATCTCAGCAGAAACTAATTTTACAGTTTATATGAAACTGTAATATAATTTTATCTGAAGTGGAGAAAACAAAACACATTTTTTTATCATAATGAGCGTATTTCCATGACTCAGTAAACTCCCAGTGGAAACAATTGTGTCTCAGTTGAATAACACAAAAGGAATAAAATATAAAATGGAGGTGTTTGGGACATGGAAGAAAATACAAATAAAAGCAGTCTCTATTCATCACCATGGTCTCTAAGAAATAATTAATTAAGCTAATGGGATTTTGACAAACAATAATATAAGTAGAATTTATGCACTCAACATAATTAGGCATTCTAATTTTTGAATAGAATTTTTTCACTTGCTAATTTATTAGAGTTTCTGCACACTTAGTGCTTTCACAAATATTATTTACATTGCTGCCCAAAATAAACTTACGAAGGGCACTTAAGCTCCTAAGATCCTGAGTTCAGCACTAAGAATAAGCAAGTAAATATTTCGTGTACATTTCAAGAAGGGCGTAGGGTGGCGCCGACGCAGCGGCCCCAGCTCCGCGCTCTGCTGAGCCCCTGATTCAACAAGCACCCCGCAGCTGCTCTGTTCCCCTGAGCCAGTCCCCCACCCACAGATCCACTCCCCACCTACTTCTGGGGTGTGACACGTGCATGCGCAACAGCTCAGAGCACGTGGGGAGAGGCAAGCCTGAAGCTAATCAGCTAAGGTGACGAAATGACAGTGACCATTTGGGTTGCTACATAAAAATGTAGCTGTTCTGACCCACAGGTCATTTAAGAAATGGGCCCTGCTGCTTATTTGGGTGGCTTGAGTAGAGGCGTCGAAATAATGAAAACCACTGTTCAACCTTGAGGGTGCTGAGCTAGTGAAGATTTTTCTGTAGATAAAGAAAAAATGAGTGACATTTTTAAACGATACATTTTCAAAGTCTATAGGATTACTGGTCGACATGCAGCTGTGCAAGCTGACAGCTCCTTGCCTGCAGCAAAGACCAAAAAGTCCTCCCCTTTAAGAAACTCCATCAGATTTGGCCGGCTACAGAAGGATATACTTTATATTTTTTATATCAAGGGTTTATAATAACACAGGAACAGTATTAAAAACCAGCCTATTAGATCATTATTCCACATAACCCATCTGCTTTCACTCAGAAGCCATGGAATTTAGGTTGCAAAATCAACAGTAAACAAAATAGCCAGAAAAAGTCCCTTGCAAAATAAGTGTTTGTGCTTTAGAAAGATTTTAGTTCTGAATTGCTATGCGATTTGTAGATTCCGAGGAAGTAGCCAGTGCAATTGTGTCAAAGAGCAAAGAGAATTCAGCTGAACTTACCCCCATAACAAAGGGGAGAGACTCTTCCTTACCCCCGACTGAGCATAATGTGGTCATTTTTAATACACAGAAAGAGCCAAAAACTACTCTTCAGTTATGCTAACCAGTCTGTCTACACACATTTTCCCAACTGGCAGAAACTTGATTTGAAAATGAGACTCTTTCACAAGTGTAGGTGCTTTTTAAATTGTTTTCTTTTAGAAAAATCACCTAAAAGATTATGGAATTTTTGTCATGTAATCCTTCAATTCAGTTATTTGTCACGGCATTCAGTAGGGAAGTGACAGTGAATCGTGTCTGAGTATCTTAACAGGAGAAAGCAGAGGCTGCAACGTGGCAGATTGAAGCGATGCGGCAGGCAGAGCAGGGTGTGAGGCGTGCAGAGCGATTACGCCCGAACTCCCCTGAGAAGCTCAAGAAAGCAAAAGGCTTCCAGCCACCCAATGTGCAGCGGTATCTCAGCGAGACACTGCCGGGCTGGAGATACAGCACTGAGCTCAGATGATGTATATTTTTTTAAAACTCAAGGTTTGAGATTTGCTTCTTTGATTCCAGCTTCTTCTTTGCAAATGTGTCCAGCCCACCCGACCCCACCCCGCCCGTGTGCATCTGTGACAAAGCTACCATCTGATCCGTCGGGTTGGGTGAGACTCCACGGTCTGCTGAAACCATTATTAACTCTGTTTGTGCTGTGCTTTATATGTTAAGTTTTTCAAGAGAAAGAGGAGGCTCTTAACATTCTATGCACCGTGCTCCTTCCCCGCAAGTCAGGACTTTTGAATTTTTAATGGACAACTACAATTATAATCGCTTTATTTTAAGAGGTCTGCCTTTGGGGGGAATGATTCCACCATCATAAATTCATATCCACTCTTATTGATATCATTCACTCGCTTGCATCAAAGTAGCTGTAAGCTTGGAAAAATCTGTGTTTAACCTCAGGAAGGAAAAACAAGTAGATAAAAGGTAAAATACCTTTTCTATTACATTGCAAAGCAGCTTGCCTGTGGCTTCCAAGTATGCCAAAGGTATTTACTTGTCCTGGCTGCCTCGGCCTCTCCTAACCTGCAAGACAGACCACCCATTCGCATCTTGTGCCCTCTTTTTCTCTCTTTGTGTCTTGGTCAGGTTTGCAGATTGGAGAAGGAGAAGGGGTGAAGGTTCTGCGGACTGACAGTAATAAAGTAGGAATCAAACAATGTGGCTGCACGTCCCCAGGATTATGGGCATGTGCCCCGTGCCCAGTTTTACCTCATTTAATTACGGCATCCTGGGGAGTCTCCAATATTATATAGTTTTAAAAAGTCTAATATTATATATTATCATTTTCACCATACAATTGAATTGGCTGGGTCATCTTAATTGGTACTCTGACAAAGAGTCAGAGTACCAGGTTCATTTTTACATACTGAATGGCACCCGAACTAAACAGACCAAGGAATGATGCCCGCACCTGAGAAGGCCCTGCCCTCGCGCCCTTCCCACCGGCATCCTCTCCCCAGCGGGCACCACCACCATGCAAGCCCCTCGCACCTGCCTGGAGAACTTGTCAGCAATGGAATTGCACAGTGGACGGCCTTTTGCTGCCTGGCTTCCCTCCCCCAACAGTAGGTTGTAAAATTCACCCCAGCCTCGTGTAGCTTGCTCATTCATGTGTTCAAATAAACCCCAATTTACTTCTGCATTTTACTGCAGATGAGCATTTTGATGGTTTATAGTTGGGGCTCTTTATCCATCTTAATGCTCTTTGTTTATTTTCTTATTATTTGTGAGAACACAAAGTCAGACTGAGCCTCAGCTCCTGGACTCGAGTGATCTCCTGCCTCAGCCCCCAGTTAGTTACCTGGGGCCACGGAGAGACAACACCTTGATAAAATAAATGCTTACAACATGCAGAAACACGCAGCCAAGGGATCTACTTTAAACATAAGTCACCAAGACATGCAATATATATTTATAACATTTAGGACCTTTCCTTCCAATTGTGTATTTTCTACTTCAATCTAAGCAAGTGACCTTGCATTAAGTTCCTCACATTCTTTCTGGATTCTACTGCATGAAGCAGTTGGGACTTCCAAATGGCTCTACCATAGCCGTGGCTTCGGGGTGTTTCATGGTTCTGGCAGCTGTGCCCTGGGGTGGACTCGCAGGTACCTGGCTGTGTGTGCTCTCCACTGGTTGGCCCCTAGCTGGGAGCTGCAGAAGAGGCCATGGTGAGAGCTGCTGTGTCTCGGGCTTGAGCGGCCACTCATCGCTCCCTCCGCACTGCCTTCCTGCACACTGAGGAGAGGGGATGCCTGTGCTGAGGAGGAGAGTTGGCAGGACCAGGAGGAGCCCTCGGAGCAGTCCCAAAGAGTCTCTTTCTTTCCTTCTAACACCGTGTAGGTGCCCTGGCCATCTCGTGTGGCACTGTAGTTCCTTTCTAAACACTCTCTTCCTCTCTAGAAGGGGCTAGGAAAGGAAACTTTAACATGGAGCCTTGCTCCTACAGAACTTACCATCTCTGGGAGTGTTAATACTTCTACTGCAAATTAAAATGGGTGAGGCTTACTTGTAACATGTGTGAGCAGAGGTCACTTTTAGTACTAGTAGCCCGCACGTGCTAAGCACTACAGTCTTGCATAGTGGATGAAATACAACTTGCCACTTCCCCAACAAGTTCTTTTTTCAAAGCTCTGTATGTCTAAATTCAATCTAAACACTCATCAGCTTGTCACTGACTAATATCAGCTCAATTTGAATACTGAAAGAATCGAATTGTGTTCCATTATGTGGAGGTAGGTTGTCTATGCTGCACTCCAACAAATCTGCTCCATTAATAAACTGACCCGTTGTACTTCTCTCTCCACACTTTGGAAACAACTGTCATCTCCCAGTTGTTTGCTATAGAGTTTAGCTCTGCCACCTGATTAGTACAATTCTTTATTCCATGAATATTTGCTTAACTCACTTCAGGGCAACTACTGAGCCAAACGCTGGCCGTGGGATGAAGAGAACAGCCCTGCGTGGTCCCTGTCCTCACAGGGGGCACAGCCTCTGTGAAAAGAGCAGCACTATTCATGGGGTCCTGTGACAGCACTTCAAGTGATGACATGCGCAGTGCGTTCAGTAGCATCCTCTGAATCGTTCGCGTCCAGGCCTGGATCAGAATGCGACCCTATTTGCAGATGTGACCAGTTAAACTCACCCTTCGGGATCAGGGTGGGTTTTGAATCGTTAGCGGAGAAAGGATGAAGAGATTCAGATACACAGGCAGAGAAACACACGAGGAAGAAGGCATGAGGTACCAGAGGCACAGAGGAGTGGGTTCAAGCCAGGGAGCAGCCCGCCTGCCCAGACTCGCAAGAAGCCGGGAGAGGGGATTCTGGCCTGGCGCCTGCGAAGGGGGTACGGCCCCACTGAACCCTTGGCCTCCACTTGCAGCCTCTGGAGTGGGGAGAGGTTGGCAGCTTGTGCCGCTCTGCACTGCCAGGCCTGTGAATAACAAGGGGGAGCAGGCTGTCCTGGGAGAGTGACACAACGTGCGTTAGGTTGGTCCACAAGAAATTGCTTTGCCCCATGTGAGTATGTGGCCGAGTAGCATCCTGTGAAGTCCTGGGAGGAAGGCGGATGGTTGGAGGAAGCTTCTCCAAGGGATTGCGAGGGGAGCTAAAGTCAGGAGAGGGAAGGAAATCCCAGACAGAGGAGGAAGAGGAGGAGGTCCAGCAGGGGCGCGGGGCCTGTCCAGGTCCAGGCAGAGGGTGTGCAGGCTCTGGAAAGGGAAAGACAGGAGCTTCGCAGCAGGGCCAGCTGAGGTTGCGCGGGAGTGAGGGCCCAAAGCCGCCCTGGAGGCTCAGGGAGAAGGTTCCGACTTTTTCTTTTAAGAACAGAGGGCCTTGGCAGGCTGAGAGCGTTTAGGAAAGATCCCTATGTTTTCATTTCAATGATGAGTCCTACCCAGTACGCCAGTGATCCAGTCCTGGTTAAGTGAAGCCCCGTGGTCATGGCCACAGTGGCGCGCAGCCCTTCTGCTGCCCACAGCACCTTCCTCCGTGTTTCTCCCTTCACGCGCTGTACGCTGTTCCTGAGCACTCTCCGAACGAGCCCACCAGGGTAAGCGCTGTGTTTTGCTGGCGCTGAAGACAGGACTCTACCAGGTTACGCGCGGATGTTCTGAGGACGGGCGCAGTGGCTCATCTATCTCTGCATCCCCAGGGGGCAGCGCAGAGTCCGGCTTGTGGATTTAGGAATGGCAGCATCGACGTAAAAATGGATGAGTTGATGAATGAATAATTAGAAATGCTTCATCTCTACTCTGTCTTATCAGCCTGTCTTTAGCCAGATCGAACTAATTGCTCATGGTCTGCTCTGTCTTAATAAGTTGACTGTTTTTCTTTTCTCTGTATGTTGCCAGTTTGTTTTTGACAGTCACATCACTGACCTTTTAGAAAACAAAATTATTTCTTGTATGTCTTCACCGTGGACAGAATCACTTCTCCAGGTCCTCACCGCGTGCAGAAGCTAGCAAGTTTTGTGCTATGTCTTTGGCGCTGGCTCCTTACCATCCTTCTCGTCAAGGACACGTCCTCAGCATGCATCTCCACGCTTAAGTGCTCCAGTTAGAGGAGGCAGCACTGGCCCCTCCCCTAAAGGAGATTTTCCTTGAGGCAGATGGGTAAAGGCTCAGCGCCAAACCTGTAAGATGGGCGAGAGGATAGGGACGAGCGTGCCTGCTACACCTAAGAAAAATGGAAGAGCAATGGCAGTAGCAGAAATCAAGAGACCTCATGTCTCTGGAGCTCACAGCCAGACGACAGCTGAGACATCAGTCACGTTAGCATCCGGGTCCTTGCAAAACTCAGCCGTCCCATTTCCTCTATCTGGGTTAGATTTTCACACAAAAGTAGCAGGAAAACTTTGCTCCTTCGTCCTATGAGCAAAGTTCTTTCAGCCTCCAATGTTAACTTTCCCACCACCCCAAGGCAAAGTGTCACTTGAAGCAGAAGCGCACTCAACAAGGGGGTCGTAAGCTGATGGCTTTGGAGCGGAGGTAGCCAACCTGGCAGAAGGTCTGCCCGAATTGAACATGGTCGTTGGGTGGGACGAAGTTGCAAGCTGGAGAAGAAGACGGGAAGGAAGTGAAGATGAATCACAATCTGTAGAGAGATTGGAGAGGTGAAGAGGGGTAAAGGGACCTGAAGGAGGAGAGAAAGAGGACAGGAGAGAGCACAGTCACTCTGCCAACTGAAATCAATCTCCGTCATTTCTCCTTAGCTCTGCATTGTCTTCCATTGGTGACATTAAGTCTCTCCCTCCCAGACACACACACACACATACACACACACACTATATATATATGATAAATCATATATATGTGATTCATAATTTTATCATATATATAAGTTTACTTGCTATTACTCACATATTATAGCATTTAAAAACTAGTAGTTCCGCTGCTCAGTGCCTGCCTGGCAAGTGCAAGTTCGTGAATTCGATTCCCCCAGTAGAAAAAAAAAAACTAGCAGTTCTCAAGCATCTTCTCAATCAAACAAAAAACTCCTGCTCTGCTGATCAAATACGTTTCTGTTTAGAGCGATTCCTTTTGATCTCCTGGACTGCCTGAGAAATTCTCTTGACATTTTCTGTTGTTTCAAATGTTATTACATTTGCATGCTTCTGTGGTTTACGTTTTTATTGTCATTTAATTTCTAACTCTAGGATCTGGAAATACAGAACAGTTTTTGTTTAGTCATGTGACTGATCTTAAGTAAAAATTATAAAATGTTCATGGGTTGAAAATAGGTTTATTATCATGAAGAATAAAATAATATAAAAATTTATTCTTCATTTGATTCCAATTTAGATTTTTAAATTGTGCTTTTGTTTCCCGGTGTCAGTTTTAACACACTAGAACGCTATCACGATGTGTGGCAGGTGGGGCTTGCTCGGTGGTACTTTGCTGCCATCTACTGGTCCTTTGTGTAATTACTATCACCGCTCTAACTTCAGTGCTCCATTGGTTTCTTTTTTCTTCTGTTTGTTTGTTTGTTTGTTTGCTCTTATTTAGCTAAAGCAAAGTGAAGCAAATGCAGACACAAAAGAAAAGCTCCCTTTGCGCCTGAGGATCTTTGAAAAATTTCCAAATAGACCACAAATGGTGAAAATCTCAAAACTTCCTTCAGACTTCACGGTCCCTAAAATCAGGTACTAAGTTTTTCTTTCATTGTATATCTTAGTTACACGGTGAGCGAGTCATAACAAATTGGGCCCCACCTCTCCAACATGCACGCTGGTGGGTTTCTTTTCTGCTGTTTTTGAGCTGTTGCCTATATTTTCCGCTCTACCCCATTTGAAAGCCTGTCACCCCCCAAGCAGCGAGCGGGCAGTGTACAGCTCCTGGGGGGGGGCTTCTCCCCGCCCCCCTTGCCCCCAACTTCCCCCCAAGTACATGACAAGAATGCTCAGTGTGGAGGGAAGGCAGCGAGAGGTCGCCCTGGCCCTGAGCCCTGCGGGAATATAATCGTCATTGCGGCCCTTTTATTTCAAGTAAACAGAAACCACTGCAGCCAGCTCTTTGACTGCAGCATTTGATTACTCTGACACACCTGGTCACAAGAGAACTGGCTTGCACGGTTTAAAGAACATGGTGTGTTACACTCATACTGATTTGACATTGCCACTCTAGTTAAGCAAACAAATGGAATAATAATGTTCTTTTTTATGTATTTGGTACAGGGTGTGACTATCCTCCTGTTTTCAGCCTCCCCAGTGCTGGGGTGACAGGGGTGTGCCACCACACCCAGACTCGGTGGCCAGCTCAGCGCACCTGGGGCGGGGCCTTTTGTGCCAGGGATCATACCCGGGTCACTGTGCTTGCCCAAGCAGGCGCTTAGTCCACTGAGCTATCTCACCAGCCCTGGAGTAATAATATTCTATTCCTTTTTAGTAATGAAAAGAAATTCTCCAGTGATAGCTCAGAAAAAAACAGAACTAGAATCCAGATTATTTTAAATTATTTGCTTCATAAGCTTGAGAACATACAGGTGAGTTTGGTTACAAAAGTATGAGACTCAATATGGTACATAAAATTTTTAATTCAGATAGCAAAAGGCAAGACGTGCATAGCCTGATGAGGAGGTGTTAAGAGGATGGTGTTGTCAGGCTGTCGCATCACCCTGTCAGCATGGTAAAGTGTGCCATGCAATTTCACGTGGCTATGACATGACTAGTCGCTACATTAATCTTCCTCAACCAGCACTGCATTTGAGGAACACAGGACATATGATTGTATTTGTGTTTCTTAAACAAATAAAATTTAGTGAAGTTAGTTTTGCAAAGCTGTTATGTGAATTTTCACTGTGTTTTGGAGATCGTATTTTTCTGTCTCTAAATGTAAAATTATCTCTCAAGCATTTCCATGATGAATGAAAGTTTAGAAAGAAATGATAATTCTTTCAAGTCTAAAGGGCGAGATAAAATATTTTATTACCATAATAGGATCCAGAAATGCCATCGGTTACTAAACATCCATGTTTCAAGTTATTTTGGAGATGTTAATTTTGTTAAACTGGAGTCAATCAAGATTCTGGAAGCTTTCTGTAAATTATATATTTTTGGAAATGGAATAAAAGCACCATTTTTTTTTTTTTTTT
>NDGM011053347.1:0-10335 GCA_002564305.1 Octomys mimax | reverse complement strand
CTCATTGAACTAAGAGAAAGTAGCTGTATATCTAACCTAACTAATTTGTATATACAGATATATATATATATATTTTTTTTAACTACAAAATGGTCCTTCATTTATATCTCCCTCTTTTGTTTAGTTTTGTCAAAGATGGGTATTCCATCACCATTCAAATATTTCAGGTGTGTGAATTCAGCAAAATAATCCAATATAGTCCAGTAAACCATAATAGTAGTGGGTTATCTGCAGGACTGGCAATGTCAGAAGTTGTTGGCTTGGCTCTTTTTTAAGATGCAAATCTTTTCCTAGTCTGTAGCCAGTTTACAACTGAGAAATGTCCTTCTGAAGAATTTAGGCATCATCCCTTTGAAATACAATCTCAAGAAAGACATGTGTCTCTGTCTTCTAGTCTCTAAAAGGATGAGTCTATTTTCAAGTACAAATTAGCAAACTCTGTTGGCTAAAAACATTTACAACTTCTTTCTTAACTTCTTCCAATGAGTTTCCTTTAACATACCTGTCACTTAACAACTCCCCCACCTTATACCATATGTCAGCAGTCTCTCTTGTATTGCAATAATTTGACCCCTATTAGAGTAGTATTGAATAATCTTGTCTATACATAATGAAATAAAATACTTGTATATATGAAAACAATTGCTGAATTTTCCAAATCCAGTTTTTTGTAGCTTAGTACTGAGTAAACTTCTGCTTTCCATGACTAGATAATCTTCCATATATATACATGGAATGAAATCTCCTGTCCGAGAGAACAGGAGGGGGCCCTACGCGGGTAGTCCCAGGGAAGCTGTCTCTTCCAGGGACTTAAATAAGCTTCCTGAGGACAAGAATCTTGTTTGCTTTGCTTAGCGCTGTGCCTTAGTGTCCAGCACATTTTAGTCAAGATTCTTTGGTTGTCAGAAAGATAAACCAAATATCTTTGAATCATACATCAGTTGTAGTCAACTAGGAAAAGGGACTACTTAACCGAGAAAATAAGGGCCCAAGAAAAAGGGTTAAAATAATGTTTAGAAAGATTAAAGAAGAAGAATTTAAAAAGCTACAGGTCTTCTAGAAGAAGACCTTCCCATTCAGTGCACCACACCTGGGAAAAATAAACAACAATTTCTTTTATCCTCATCATACTAGTTTAAGAGTCAATGATCCTCAAGACTAATTCTGATCAGGTCAGATGAAATTCCGTGCTATATTAAGCAGCGAGAGAAGAAATGTGTCAGAAAAATACCTTCAGGGCGCTCTTTGGTTCTAGTGGTGATTGGAGAGAAGTGTGGATTTACTATCCCCCCCCCAAGGATACCCACAGAGTGGAAGAAGTCTTCTACAAGAAAGTAGGGTGGTGTCAGGAATGAATGAGAAGGTAGAGATTCAAAACCCACATTATGTCTAACACACACACACACACACACACACACACACACACAATATTTAGGTCTGAATGTATTTTCTTTGAATTAACTCAGCTACCCGACTTCTTCATGAGGGTCCAAAATCAGGAAGTGTTGACCAAGCAAAGTAAGCATTTAAAATAAGCATCCCAGCTGACAGATAAGTGCTGCTAGAAAAGGTAACTTGTAGAGATCTTAGATACACAGATTCACCTCACTCTGAAGAAAATCAATGTATGAAGATATGTTTGTCTATCTTGTTGTGCTTTACCACATGCCCCTCCAGATGAGTTCACAAATGACATTTTTTAAGATTCTCACTAGACAGCTAAGAGTTCCCCCAAATGCCTTACAGTGTCTCCACTTCTAGAACCCTTCACCTTTGATTAGGGAAGACTCAATTGCCTGATGAGGAAACCTAGAACCACGCTGCTTGCATTCTCCATCTTACTGCGCTAGTAGCATGCTGCTCACAAAGTGGAATAAAAAAGAGGGCCTTCAGGGTATCACATTGGTAGACTCTGGTTGGTATATTTCAAAAAGACCGAAAGAGATCAATAATAAGCAGTGACTTCAAATATTGAAAAAAGTATCTCATCTAAATGCATAAGAAAAGTACAGATGTTTCCTTAACATATGCAGTCCTATGCAAATCAATATGTAAATTAAACAAAAAGTAAGGACTGGCAAATTCCCAAGTTTCCAAGATTTACTTATGTTAACCTAGTGTTCATCAGAGAAACAAAGTTGAGAATTTTTGCCTATATTCCATCATTTCGAAGTGAAGGAAGGCAAGGTTGAAAGATGTACTACATTAATAGGGCAAAGGCTCTCATCTAAGAAGGGAACAAGGTAGATAGATGGTTAGATGAATAGATAGATAGTTTTCACCTTCAAAATGTTAGCTAGCTCATCCATCATGCTCAGTTGGTTGTGGGCAGCAATGGGACTAGAAATGGAAATGAATCTGAGTTGCACTGAATTTTGATGAAAGCCTAGTTCATACAAGAAAGATTTTTGAATCATTAACCTACAGATTCACAAGTGATTGGAAAACAAGATAATTGCAGGGGAAAAATAAAGACCTAGGCTACACTGAATCTTTAGATACTGGCCAATTCAGGGGTAGAGACATAAGGATATAATATCATGTGGACCATACCTCCCCAGCCTGTACCATCTAGGTCTTTAGTGGACCTAAGAAATTAGATTAAGGACCTGAAGCTTGTGGGGTTGGTGATGTGCAGGTAGTTAGAGGTGGAAGAGGCTCCTTCTCTTCTTTCTGCTTCCTTTAGACCTAAATTCAAAAATAGGAGCAGGTAAATATTCCCAATAAGGTTTGGCCTTCTTTGTATATGTTAGCTAACCAAATACAATGTGCTGGTCACTACACCACTCCTGTGCTAAGCACCATGGAGGAGGAACAATTCTGTAAAAGCCACAGTACTGTTCACAAGAAACTAGGATTATAATCAGGGTAATAAAAATCTACTTTTGCAACAATTTGTCCAAAGTAATATTAGTACTAACTCTTCAAGCTGTGTGGTTGGGATGTTTAGGCATAATAAGAAATAGCTACTTAATTATTAGTCCAATTCCAACATATTTATTGAGCATTGAAGTACTGAAGAAAACAGACACAGTTTCTAGAGTTGTCTGGGAAGACAGACAAATGTGCAGTAACAGGGCCGGGGAGATAGCTTGACAGTCTAAGTACCTGCCTGTCCAGAAGCACATGCCATGCATGCTGAGCCAGCCACTGAAACTGGACCTATAACAGGTTCATGGGCATGATCATTTACCACAAACCTGAAACAGTGCAAACTAGAAATAAGCTAAAGATTCTTCAATATCAGAATGGGTAAATAAATTTAAGGTAAGCATAGTGTGGAATAGTACCCAATCAATAGGAACAATGAATTGCAGCCATAATTCAAAGATATCTGCAATGTTTTATGCTAAAATCGATTTACATGATATTACATGGCAAGATAAAGTGCAGTATATATAAAAATAAACCGTGTGTGTGTGTGTGTGTGTGTGTGTGTGCGTGTGTGTATGGATAGCCATATTTATTTACCAAAAATGTAAGATACACATTTTTGTATACTCTGTAAGGTTATACACCTTGTTAATATTTTTTTGAGATAGGGTCTCTCTGTGTAGTTAGGGCTGGCCTTGAGCTCATTTCTGTAGTCCCTAGGCTGGTCTCGAACTTGCAGCAATCATCCTGTCACAACCTCTTGAGTGCTGGGATTACAGGTGTGCACCACCATGCCCAGTTAATAATGGTCTGTTTATGGGGAGAGGTACTGGTGAGACTCACTTTTTGTTTTCTATGTTTATATTGTTTTAATTCCTATAAAAAGAGCACATAACTGTTCTAATTGTTTTATTCACTTTAATGAGAAAAGAAAAGAAAAGAAAATAGTAATGAAAAAGTTTCAAGATGGGTTAGTAGGACAGTTACAATAATTAATACATTGCACATTATTGTCTTCGTAGTAGTTATTCAGAGGACAAGATGCAGACATGATATCTTGTCTAAGCAATATTAGTACAAACCTTTCTTCTCAATGAATAAGAGCTGTATATCTATCCTAAGTCTCTTGTGTATACATATATATATTTTTTCTCTTTTTTCACAACAAAATGGTCCTTTATTTACACTTTTGTGAAGTCAGTAATGCTTGACACTAGGTTCCCTAGCAACTGTAGCTAACCTTAACCAGACAGGATGTTCATCTTAAAACTTAAAAAGTTCTCAGGGGCCAGTGAGATGGCTCAGTGGAGTAAGTGCTTCCCAGGCAAGCACAGGGGCCTGAGTTCAATCTCCGGTTCCGAAAAAAAAAAAAATGTTGGCATTTAAAAGCTGCAGCTAAAAGTTCTAATGAACAGTTTAATAAGAAAAATAAGTACAATATCCCTGATATAGTAACAGTGGAAGTGTTCAAAGGAAATTTATTGAAGAACATAATAAATTCAGTCTGGGTCATCACTTGTTGAGATGGCCATGGAGCAGTCAGATGGAGACATCTAGAAGGGAGCTAACTATGTAAGTCTGGAGTAGAAAGAGCAGTTAGGTGTGGGGACATAGACTTGCGGAACAGGCACAACAATCACAGCCACCAGAGGAGTGAACGAGGTCACTGACTGGGAGAAGGAAGAGGAAGAATGGAAGCAATAGACATAGAATGAAGGCATGCTAAAGACCAGGCACAGTTGGATCAGCCTGTAAGGGAAACCTGGAAAGAAAGGACAGAGGAGCAGAAGAAAACCCAGGAGTATCGGGTGCTCTGTAAACCAAGCAAAGTTCAGATTGGCCAAATGTACTCAACAGGAATACGTACTGCTGAGAATATAAGTACTATAAGGAGAAAACTGTGTCTTCTGGATTTAATGACAAGGAAACTCTGGTTAGGCCCAGGAGAGTGAGTAGTGAGGACAGAGGGAGAACAAATGTAGCCCTTTTAATAAATTTAGCTATAAGTTTCAAGAGCTGGTGATGAGCAGGTCATAAAATTGGAGCTACCCAGGAAGCAGGAAGATAGCAAGTCTGAGGCCAACGTAGGCAACTTAGTGAGACCATATCTCAACCCCCAAACTAAAGTTGTCTGGGAATGTAGCTCAGTGGTAAAGCACTTGCCTAGCATGGTAGAGACCCTGGGTTCAATCCCTAGTATTGCAAAACAAATAAATGATAAGCAACATTTATACTAGAAAGACTTTAAAAATTTAAATGGTTATAAGAAGTAGTTAGTAGAGATATAGAGGCTGGATTATTGAGGGGGAATAGAATTTAACCCGTAGAGCAGAAGGGATGGGTTCCCAAACACAGATGGAAGGAATCCTCTTCAGCAGAAGGTTGGGCAAGTGATTGGAACAGGAAGGAAGGAGGCCGTGATGGGCAGGGATGCAGGAGACTGTATAGGTTTGGTAACAGGGGCTTCAAGGAGTGCTGGCTTGATCGCTTCTGTTTTCTCTGTGAAGTAGAAGGTGAGATTAGGAGATGACCGAAGCAGGGAAGCAGAACCTGTAGGCCCTCTAAAGATCCACTTTAGGCCACAGACCGTGGTTGGGACAAACAGGGGAGACTATGTGGGGGTCATCCTCTGGGGGTGCAGGCAGAGGGGGAGCATCCATGCAATGTCACAATGGGGAGGGGAGCAGGAATGAAAAAGAAGAAAAATGTGTCATGTGCATGTACCTACTCCCTCCAATGAATGTAAATGACACACCCTGTGAATGTGTACTAATCAAATAAAACTTTATGAAGCCTTGACTCACTGACTTGGCTATTCAAAGTACTTACTAGTCTACTCAGTGAAGAAAATATGCTAACGTCATTCCTTGGCACCCGAAGAACTCATATCCCATTTGGTGCCCCAGAAGAAACACATGGGGCCAGTTCCTACAGCAGAGGTTTACCAGCACCTAGGAGAAATGGAGATGCTCCCAGGAGCACTTCATCATTTTGGTAACAGCTCCCTATTTGCACTCTCACCTACAAGTCTTTCCTAAATTGGAAGGTGTCTCATCTCAGCATTATTTATGGTGACAAGGAGTTGCAGGCAATCTGGCATCCATCACTGAGACAGCACAGAGGCGCAGGGTGGTGGGCACACACTCTGGAGTAGGTTGCAGCAGTTGGAAGCAAGGGATTAGTTGTACATAGAATAATATCCATAGATTTTTTTTAAATGGTGATAGGTAAAAAATAGTAACTGTAAGAAGCAGAATACTATGTGTATATATATACATATATATATATATATATATGTATATACTTTATAGAAATTTAAAAAGGCATACATTCAACATAACGCACATTTTCTAAGAACTTATACAAGCAAAGCTACTGTCGTGAAGCCAAAAATACTAGTTACTAATAAGAGAGGAAAGAGAACTTAGTGAAAGTGTGGGAATGACAAGAAATAAAGAAGTTAAACAAGATACGGAAGATAATAAATGTGCCACAAGCGGAGTTTGATTAATACGACCCTCTGAACCCAAGGAACTAACTAAATAAAGGAACAGATAGATGTATCAAAATGCTTCCCAAACTTCTTGGAGACATTTTTGCAAGCAACATCTTTATTTTTAATCCCAAACATCAAGCTGGTACTAGATCACTGCTGGAGGAGCACAAGCAGGTCATTTAGGGTTGCCCTGTACCTTGTCAGAGACTTTTTCTGGTTTGACCAAGCTATAATGGACAAATAAAAATGATGCATGTGTAACGTGTACAACATGATGTTTTGATACATATATGCATTGTGACAGGATCACCACAGCCGAGCTAATTAACATGTTTGTTGCCTCCCACTTACCCTGCCATGTGGCTAGAATATTAGGTCTACTCTTAGGTGCTTTCATCAGATTTCACGTAAGTAATACAGTAGTACTAACTGTAATCACTGTGCTCTATAGTAGCTCCTCAGAACTGACTGGACTTACAATGGACAGTTTGTATCCTTTGGCCAATATATGTTCCCATTTCCTATCCCCCAGCCTCTGGCAACCACTCTTATTTCCACTCATTTCAGGAGACTGACTTTTTAAGGACTCCACATCCCCAAGAGCATACGGTATTTGTATTTTTGTATTTGACTTATTTCATTTAATGTAGTATTTTCTGGGCTCACCCAGGTTGTCACAAATGCCCTGACTGCCTCTTTTTAAGGCTGCATAGTATTCCACTGTGTACATATACCACAATTTCCTTTTCCATCCATTCATCAGCGGACACTAGGGTTGTTTCTTTGTCTGGGATATGGTACACAGTGTGGCTGCACACATGAGCTGCCTGTGTACCGTACTGATACCATTGCCTTTTGACATATACCTGGGGGTGGGATTGCTCGATCATATGGGTGTTCTACCTCTGATCTTTATCTGACCACTTACTTTATAAATGGGAAATTGACTTCATCAAAGTTACATGTTCAGTTGCAATCCATGGATTCATTCTGAATCATGAGCATCTACTATTCTTTTCCCTCAGATCCTTCAGGACAATTATCACTGGCTTTGTGGTTGTTGTTATGTGTTTTTTCCTGTTTCTTAAATGAAAGAAAGCCCATACTATGCTTTACGTGTCCTTCATAATAAATGCAACTTTCATAATAAATGAAATAGTTTTAAATCCAGAAATGAAATCAGCAAAATGGTAGATCACCCTTCCCTGACTACGTAGGGAATGAGTAAGTAAATCCAGTAAAGCTTACCCTTATACAAATGGAGCTCTATGTTATATTGCACTACCTGCTCAATTCAGTGTTCTCTCTGACAGTCACTGCAACACTGTATTTTCAATTGTAACAACACATTGCTTTCTTGACTTCCAAGAAGGGTTCCATGTACACCTGTTCTGAATTGCTGCTGGAGGATGGAACCGTCAAGAACATGGGACTTGGTATTAGAGAGGCTGAGGCTTGAGTGCTATCTCTGTGCAGCCAAACTTTGGTAAGATACTCATGCTTTCTAGTTCAATCCAACAAACCTATATGGGCGCTATGTTGCAGGCACTGATTAGGTGCTTGAGCTACCACAGGGAGCAAAACAGTCAGAAATTTCTACCCTTACAGTCTGATAAAGGAAGATGGATAGGCAACAGCTTATTAAGTAGATTATTTGGAGTGTTCTAAAGTGGTAAATGTCAGGAACTAAAGTAAAGCTGATCAGGTTTCTGACACAGGATTGTGAGGACAGGGTGTAGATTGCAGTATTAAATAGAGTGGTCGGGCTAAGGTGTGTTGGCAAGGTGCCATTTGAGGAAAGAGAAAAGCGACCTGCACACATGGCTAAGTATGGGACAGAGCATTACTGATGAGATCCAAGGATGGGGAGGTAGCAATGGAGATGGCACAGGTGCTTGAATTCTTTACATATTTTGAGTGGTGAATGAGAAGAAAGAATGATGTTGGGCTGGGGAGATAGCTCAGTAGAATAAGCGCTTGCCTGGCAAGCGCAAGGTCCTGAGTTCAATCCCTAGTACCACAGAGAGAGAGAGAGAGAGAGAGAGAGAGAGAGAGAGAGAGAGAAGAATAATTTCAAGAATGACTCCAAAGTTTTAAAATGAACAACCACAGGTTGGAGAAACTTCCTACATCTGAGGAAGGGTATCATTTGGAGCAGGTTTTCATTCTCTCTTCCTTTGGAAAAAAACCTTTAAAAAGTATAAGTTGGAGAATTATATATTATACATTTTTACCTATTATAAAAGCACATATCGTTGATATGAGGTTGTATTATAGTGAGCTACCTATCTATCTGTCTATCTATTTGGTAGAATTGAGGATCAAAGACAGGGTCTTGTGCAAGCTAAACAAGCATCTTACTGCTGGAGTACAATCCTAGCCCATACAATGCTGCCTTACCTTTTTATTATGCAGAGACCAAGGACAGTGATTTGGACATATGGAGATGTCTGTTAGAATTCTTTGTGGAGATAATCTTGAATGGAAAATTGGATTCACAAGTTTGAAGTTCAAGGGAGAAATACATGTAGGAAAAATAAATTTTGAAATCATAGGTGTTTAGATGGCCTACAAAATGATGACACCAGGTGAGACCACCCTACAAGCGATGGAAGTAGAGGTGAGATCTGATTCCTGAAGCCTCGCCTCAGATAAGAGTTACAACCAGTAAAGAGACTACAGGGTGATCATTGAAGTTGGAAGACAATCAATAGTATGGTATTCTGGATCGGCCAGATATCTCAGTGGACTAAAGTGCCGGCTTAGACAGAGCACCTCAGCCAGGGTTCGATCACCAGGTGTGCTGTGCTGGCCCCGCCCCCAGGGCATGCTGAGACGGCGACTGAGACTGGGCTTGGTGGTGCGCACCTGTATTCCCAGAGCTTGGGAGGTTGAAAACAGGAGAATCACTGCAAGACCAATCTATGTAGTGAGACCCTGTAGATCCTGTGCCAAATATGTTTTTTTTTAAAAAATGTGGTATCCTGAAAATGAAGGGAAACATGAGCACTAAGGAGGTAAGAGGGATTCACTGTCTTACATGCTCCTATGGATCAAAGTAGATTAAGATAAAAAATTTGACCCAAAGATTGGGACTGTAAAGGTGATTGGTGACATAGGGGGAACACCTTACAGCTTTCATGAAGTGCTGAAGCAAAGGCTTTATTGAAGTGACTCTAAGAACTGGAAAATATATTGGTTGAAATAAAGCAGCCACACAAGATTAACTGCCGTATGGTATCTCTTATTTGAGTAAGGTAAAGTACAAACAAAAAGCATAATAAAAAATGAATAAAAGGAAATGGAGTGGATCTCTTGCAAGTGAGAAGGGGTCCAGGAAACTGAAGGGAGGGAATTGGAGAGGGGAAGGGGAACTAAGTTAGATAAAGGTATGCCACGTACAGGAGCCTAATAACCTCAATAACTATACACCATAAAGTTGAGGTAAGATGAATAACATCATGAAAATGAAAAGGGAGAAAGGGGATTTAGAAGAGGATAGAGAGACATAAGAGGGAAAGGGAAGGGGATTCAAAACAAGAAACAAGCTGTACAGTGCACATTCACCCACTTTCCAAGATGATTGCAAAGTGCATGCGCTGCAAATATGTCTTGATAAAAAAATGAAAAATTGAAAAAAGAAAGAATGGAAACAGTTATTCAGTGGTGTTTGCTGTGCATGGTTAAAAAACAAAACCATTGTAGTAGCTGGGAGATAAGCCTCAGTCATACATAGAATGTTATTACTTGTTTCTTAGGGTTATGGAAAAATTGGAACAGATTCAGCCTAAGTTTTTGAACACTGTTAATATATGCAGTGTGTCTATCACACAGCAGGCACTCAATAAATGATAGTTATTATTTTTAAGATGTGCATTTTATACTAGACTTAGAAGTATTTTCCAAGATCTACCTTTATAAAACTGTACAGATTTTCATGTCTCAGACCAATTGCTGAGTTGTTG
>NDGM011053316.1:0-10303 GCA_002564305.1 Octomys mimax | reverse complement strand
TCTTTCTTTCTTTCTTTCTTTCTTTCTTTCTTTCTTTCTTTCTTTCTTCTTTCCTTTTTTTGTTGTATTTTTGTGTTTCATTGTTACAGGGTCTCACCATCTAGCTCGGACTCTGTCCTCCTGTTTTCAGCCTCCTCAGCTCTGGGATTACAGGCCTGTGCCACATGCCCAGACTCTGTGGCCAGTTCAGTGCACCCTGGGGTGAACTACTGTCTCTGTATTTGCCTAAGTTTGCCTATGTAGGTGCTGAGCTATCTCACTGGCCCAGTTTCTTGATTTATAATGAGAGGGTTTGGACCTATGGTTTATGAATCTCCTACTTCTAACTTTCTGGGATTTTATAAGCAAAAAATTCTACTTATTAGGGCCAGACAAATAGCTCAGCAGACTAAAGTGCCTGTTTAGGCAGAGCTCAGCGACCTGGATTTGCTCCCCAGCATGCCATGCCAGCCCTGTCCTCGGGGCACACGATTGAGATTGGACGTGATGGTGCATGCCTGTAATTCCAGCTCTTGGGAGGCTGAAAACAGAATCAATATGAGTCTGATCTATGTAGTGAGACCCTAAATATCCTGTAGAACTCGCATCAAATACATTTTTAAAAATTCTACTTATTTTGCATGGGGTGGCTGAGGCCATTCAGCAAGTTTGGTCAGCTGCTCTTTTTACCTGGCCTGAGTTCCTCTCATTTGTTGTTAGCATGGCCTTCTCCCATATGTTACACACTAGCTTCCCTTTGAAATGTACTGAAGCCACAGTTCCATTTTTTAAGGAAGAATGCTTATGCCAACTACAGGGTTCAAATGACATCATTCATGTTCTCCCTAGGCCTACAATCCTGCTGCACTGGCTTTCTGTTCCTTAGGTGCATCCATCTTCCCTTGGTCTCTGAGCCTTGCGCATAATTGTTCTGTCTCTGTATGCAAGTGATTCCTACACATCTCTCAGGGTTGACCTTGAAGTCATTTCCTTAGAGAAGCATTCTACGATTTTCTAGGTCTATGCTGATTATCTTTAGATATGACTGCTGCATTCTGCACTCTTCTTTTTCAGTATGATAATCAACTAATTAATGATGTAATTAGCTGTTCAGGGAAGACCTTGTGCCATGGACTAAATGTTTTTGTTCTGACAAAATTCATAGGTGGAAATCCTACCCTCCAAGGTGATGGTATTAGGAGGTGGGGCATTTAGAAGGCCTCTTAGGTCATGACGATGGGGCCTTCAAGGAGAGGACTAGTGGGCTTATAAAAGGGACCCCAGGGAGCTCACTCATTCTTTTTCCCTCCACTAGGAAGACAGCAATCTGCAACCTGTAAGCAGACTATTTTCATTTTTTTTTCTAGCATGCTTGGTAAACACTTTTCTATTTCTGTTCACTTCGAGAAGTTTATTTCCTGCTTGCAACTACTGATTGCTAATACTCATTTTTAGGGTTACTGTCAAATATAAGAATCTCTCAAGTTTCACCTGTGACCTATTTGTACACATACTTTCTACTTAATGTACTACCAGGTACTGCAGCTTTGTACCAACACAGAGATGCTACAAATTCTTTGTAGTACATTTTCCAAGAAAACAATGAGAAATGGGTGATATAATTTCATGCGGCTGCATGATAATATATATTTCTGATATAAGAAAAAAATCTTTTTTTTTCTTAGATTTTTTTTAAGGTATTTCATGCAAGGTCTCACTACAGAGTTCGGAATTGTAGTGGTCCTCCTGTTTTCAGCCTCGCAGCACTGGGATTATAGGCATGTGCCACAATACCCAGTCTCTGTGGCTGGCTCAGTACCCCCAGTGGTGAGGCCCTCGAGGCATGTGGTGTCGGGAATTGAACCCAGTTCCCTGTGCTTACCTTAGCAGGTGCTTAGTCTGCTGAGCTATCTCGCTGGCCCTAAGAAAAATTCTTTTTGACAAGTGTCAGTAAGATCCCAGTCATTTGCTTATAATTTTGTAAGTCTCATGATTGGGTGAATTTCCCTGTAAGTAACTTTCAGCTTTCTATATTTCTTTCTTCTAATAGTGGGTGGTGTGGGAACCATTTATAATGTGATATTTCTTTAGGTCCTGCTTATTAACACTCTGAAGCTATAAGAGCCACATAGGAATATTCTTTCTAGAATAGGAAGTATTTTTCCTTGAGCAGAATTATTCTTCCTAGAAGGTATTCTTATACTGGAATAGCTAGCAATAAGTTACCCATATATGGAATTAGCTATGAATCACATAAGTACATTCCATTAAATTTAAACTAGATGTATTTTTAATTTGACTTCCTCTTCTAGCCAGATCCCAAAATAACTCCAGCCACTCCAACACCACCTCCTATAGCTGGTGGATTAAGACTGCTGTTTCTTTCAACTCCAGCATTTGCATGAAGATGTTGGAGTGGAAAGGAACAGGGTTGTGGTCTCAGCAACAAACTATAGTTAAAACATTTCACATCTGCAAGTATCACAAAAGATGCATGACCTTATGACATGGCTAGGCCACCTTCCCTGGACTCGGAAGTGGCAGAGCAAGTAAGGGGTCTGAAAATTCAAATTCAAATTCATTAGCTTCAGAAGATATGATTTTGTTCAGTACTTTCTTGATCCCCTGTAGGGGCAGTACAGATCAAATTAATCCATCTACTTCTTGGGAGAGCAAACACTCATCAGAGTGTTACAAGAACATTGTTTGAAAGCCCTTTTCTCATAATCTGTTTCCTGAGGCCCCAGAGATAGCTCAGCGGTCTAAGCACCTGCCCAGGCAAGTGCGAGGAGCCAGGTTCGGGTTGAAACAGGAGAATCACTATGAGTCCTGTGCCAGATACATTAAAAAAAGAATCTGTTTCTCTAGTTTGAGGCAGGTTGAACAGTGAATGTCAAAATGGATTTAATCACGTGCTCCATTAGTTCTTTCACTCAGGTTTTTTTAGTTAAATAGATAGGCAGACAGACAGACAGACAGATAGATGATAGAAATATTCTAGGAGGAATATTTCTATGTGAATCTTACTGCATCTGAGTGTTAAGAGGCAGGACCAGAAGAAATATCATGTTACATATGGTTCCCACACCACCCACTGCTGGAAAATATGTATCCTCCCTTGAGGGAAGTTGGTAGATGTACATAACACATTTGAATACCTTTTTTCCCATCTCCCTCCCTCCCCTTCTTCTCCCTACCTGGTGATTCCATTTATTGGGGGACAGGTTTGCAGCACACAGTGTTTATGTCCCTTGTTGGGGCTGAAACACTCACACAGCACATTTTCATTACTATTTCTTAATCTCCACCTGCCCTCCCTCCATCTTTTGCTCTTCTTCCCCTTTGAGAAAGATCTAGCTCCCTCTTCATGTTACCCTGTTGTTTTACATTTTTAAAACTCATGGCTTTGTCTGTATGACCAATCATGTGACATTTAAGCTTGTGTGTCTGACTTATTCCATGTAACATTATGGTCTCATGGTGCAAATGCCTCTAATTTATCTTTCCTATGCAGGCTATTACTCTACTGTGTGTAAATAACACATGTTCTTTATCCATTCGTCTGTTGATGGACATATAGGCTGCTTCTGACTTTTAACTATTGTGAGTTTGCTGCTATAAACGCACACATGCTGTTTTAATGTGCATAACTTTACTCAACATCTTCCTTGACCACATGGTTCTGTTTTTGTCTGAAAAACAGATTTCTTAACGTATGTACTAGACGTCGAATGGCACACTGCCATGTTTTTCTTGTGTGTGTTGATGCACAGAGAAATGCATTATTAAACACTGATATGGAGAATATCCACAAAGTGCTATTTTATTTTGTCAGAAAATGATTATTTTATTCAACGAAGTAAGCTTTCTGTTCCATGATACCATGATTCTTTGAATCATTGGTCCTTTATAGGCCTCCAGTTCCAATATTACGTGTTCAATTTTGAGAATTATTAAAATTTAATTTACTTTATAGGGTCTCTTCTCTTAGGGTTTTAGCTGTAGCCAGCACAGTGTCAAATAGAGTATCTTCCCATGCTGTGTGTCTGCGACCCAGTTGGGAGGAATGAGAAACACAAATCGCCTTTCTGGTGCTCCAGAAAGTGAGTGAACTCAGAAAAATTAAGAAAAAGCCATTCTGGGAAGTTCCTGTGAATGCGAGTTCACTGATGTTTCTGGAAGTGTGTGATTTCAGAGAATCACTTAGCTTCCCAAGCACTAGGGAAGCTGTTTGTGATAGAGGTTGTGAGGATCCAAAAATACATAAAAGAGGGAAGATGGGACGGTACCAGTTCAAGTTCATAGTGAGTTTTTTATGTTCTGATTACTGGGATGAGCTAGATAGAAAAGTTGAGAGAAAGGAGATTACAGGTTCATGCACATATGCATCTCTGTGTGTAATTTAAAGTTATATCTATCTGTCTGTCTATCACCTGTCATCTATCATCTATCTATCTATCTATCTATCTATCTATCTATCTATCTATCTATCTTTCTATCTGTCTATCTATCATCTATCTATCTGAAAAGCTGAGAGAGGAAATTGCAGGTTCATGTGTATATGCATCTGTGTGTGTAATCTAAAGTTATACCTAATTATCTCTCTACCTACCTACCTATCATCTATCTATCTATCACTAGGTCTTAAGTACCTACAGAGTCAAGAAGAAAAATAATGCAGTTCCTGGGTACTCTGGGCTTCTCTGTCTGACCTGGAGAATGCTGACGATGTCAGACTGTGAAAGCACCTTTCACCTCCCAGTGCCACTAGGAGGCCTGGAGTCTTGGAGCACAGCACTGCTGTCCTTCTGTGCTCTGAACGTGCTCTGCAGCTGATGGATTTGGAGCATCATGAAACCACTGGTTTCTCAGTGCTTATGGGATTTTAGGTCATCTTCCATTTCCCTAAAACAGTACAGTCTCTAGAGGCAGCTTTTTTGTTATTTTATTTTTTTTCTAACCTTGAGATTATTTTTTAAAATGATATTGAAACCATGCATAGTGGCACATGCCTGTAATTCCAGCACTTGGGAGGAGGATTGCTACAAGTCTGAGGCCAGCCTGGGTTACAAACTGAGCTCAAGGCCAGCCTGAACTGCATAGTGAAAGCCTGTTTCAAAAAAAATGATATTGAAGAATCAACTAATATACATCAGCTGCCTGAAGTCAGTGAAAAGGTTTCCTTGAAAATTTTGAGATTTGACATTAACCTTTCAGTTCAGAATTAACACATATTACATTTAATAAAAAAAGCCCTTATTAAATTTTGCTCCCACAAATCGTTTGAGTACAGTAACCTTATGGCTTTTTAAAAATTATTCCTTTACAAAAAGTTTTTGCTGCAGCATTGAAGGGCTGTATTTTAGTATTGTTTTTCCTGGCTTGCAAACTTAAAATTAGTGTTCTTCTGCAACACAACTGTGTAGGGGTTTCCTGGCCCTCTGTTCAGTGCCCTGAGGTAGTAGGACTTTATGAATTGGCGTAAGAAAACTGCTGACATTGACCACTACTATTTTTGTGTTAGATATTTATCTCTGATCCAGATTCTTGTGTATTTTGTCAATGTAGCAACAAAAGTTCATGGCATCTAAAAGTTGTAGGTTACAATTCTCACCCTTAACAGAATGTTAAGAGATGGCAAAAGCTTTGGCAGATGATTCAGTCACAAGAGTGGGGCCCTCATGCCTGGGATCTGTGTCTTCATAAGAGAGACCCCTGAGAGCACATCCAGCCCCCCAACCATGGGAAGACACAAAGAAAATTTGCCATCAATGAACTAAAAAGTAGGCCCCCCTCACGAAAATCCGCTGGCACTGTCATCCTAGGCTGTCGTGTCTCCAGGATGATAAGAAATAAATTTCTATTGTTCATAAGCCAGGGTTTATAATATTTGTCATAGCTGCTGAAATAGACTAAAACTGTCAGTATTCATGAAACTGTGCTTCTTTTTTTTATCATGGGTCTATAATTATGAAGAAAAACTGTCTTTATAGGTGAAAATCATTCACACTAATTTTAAACTCTTTAATTATGTAAGCTTTTCAAAGCTCAAACTTTAGTCAGACACTGAAGAAGATACTAACATAGCTAGCCTTTTTAATGCCCATCTGATTGCATTAGTGATAGTTTTATGCTAACTTTACTGGGGACAAGGGGTGCTCAGCTATTATGAATAATGACAAACATTATTTCTGGATGTGTCTGTAGGGATGTTTCTGGGAGAGATTAACATTTGAATCTGTAGCCCAAGTAAAGAAGGTCTATTCTCATCAGTGTAGGTGGTATCACCCAGTTAGTTGAGGACCTGAAAAGAGCTGAGCATGCATTACTTTGATAGTCAGAAGGGTCATGAACTAGGAAAATTAAGAAGCAAGAGATAAAGCAAAGTTGAAAACTGGTGTAGAGACAGAGCAGGACATCAAAAGAAATGAATTAAAGGTTTTATGGAAAAGAAATAAAATGGCAGTTTTTAATTAAAATGGTCTGATGCAGATTTAGCATTTCTGGAGTTCTATGAAGGAAACACTTCCTAATACAGAAGACCTGGGAATTAGCTAAAGACAGACCTTTGCTATTCTTTTATTTATTCTCCACATTTTTTAATCTTTCTCACTTATATTTATTCCTCGAGTAACTATACCTATTCCTCTGCAGATACTGTAGCAGATACAATATTGAAAATGGATAATGAGCTTTGATAGGTGGCTTTATGGAAAAATTCTCTCAGTCTGTGAGGGTACTTTGAGGGTGCTGCCTTCTGTTTCCTTTTGTTGTTGTTCTGATCATTTCATTGCTCATTACCCCATTTTCTAGAAGTGTGTGGATTTGCAAAAAGGGCACAGATGTAAACTTCACAATGATCAATTTAGCCACTTATTGATCAAGTGAGTGTCATGCAGTGAAATCAGTGAGTCCACCGACAGCTTGGCTGTTCATTTTTGGAAAGAATGTGTCTGTGGGCATTTGATTATTTCTTGATTAACTGCTAGCAATTGAACTGCAAAATTTCCCTTAGCTAGAAGTTTACATAGAAACGCCAAGGTGTCTGGTGACAACACTGAATTTGTACATTTTCTAATTAGCAGTTATAAGATTTAGACCCTCACTGTCAACCTCTACTCTGCCATAGAGAACTATTTCCTGTTAACATTCCCATTTTCACTCTCTAACAAAATAAATGACTACTGATTCTCAGGGCTGCTCAATTGGCCTGGTCTTTTGACTGGGCGAGGCTAATGATTCCCCCTTGACACTGTCGGAACATTTTTGACATAATACGTTGGAAAAAATATTTCCCTTCAGTGATGGGAAAATCCTGGTAGGTCAGGAAGCATTTTAATTTATTCAAGGAGAGACTTTCCATTCATGCTGAGGAAAGTTAGTTAATTTGTTAAGTTTACAGTGAGATTTTTAAATGCTAACATTAAGTTTCAACAGAGTAGTTGATGGCATTTGGTCATATTTTAGCTTCCTGAAAGCCTTTGGCTGATTCAAAAATAGATCATTACTGACAGACCATTAAATTTTATGAACTGTGAATGTATTTAATAGCGCTATTTAATAAAATGCTCTAAGGGCTGTATGGCCATTGTTTTTACCTGAATCCATGTGTGCATTTCAAATACCAGTGACCATCCAAAAGATGATTATTCTGTTAAGATAATAACATGGCCAGTCCCTTTTCAAAGAGTTGAGCTGTCCTTAACCTCATGGTAAGGCAAAGTCAAAAACTTTAGTGGTATTACTGGAACTGTGTGTTAATTCTGATGAAAACTTTTGGTTATGTATGTGAATACAATCATTTCTGAATGCACAAAAGCTATGGCTCATGAAATGATGGTTAAAGAGGTTGGCTTTCATCAACAATGTTTTTTAAAATAGCAACTCTATTTTTTTCTGAAAGAAAATTCTGGGCTTATCTCTTAATGTTTAAATATTATGAGGTAACTGTATTAGTCCATTTTCCACTGCTCCCAGCAATACCTGAGGCTTGATGATGTTTGAAGAAAAAAGGTTTATTTTGCTCCAATGTGGAGTCGGAAAGTCCAGAACTGGGCAGTGCTGTGCATTCATCTTTTGATGTAGGCCTAAGGGCAGGTGAAGTCTTGGTGGAAGGATATGTGTGAGTAATTTCATGGTGAGTGGGAAAGCCAGAGAGTGGCTCAGGTCAGGTTTGCTGTCTTGTAAGAGCTTGTTTTCATAGGAATCAAATGGGGCTTCCATGAAGATGTGTTAATTACTCCAAGAGCAGCACCTCCAGTGAAGTCTCACTTGATTCCATCACTTCCTGGCTCCAATGCCTCTCACATTAGCGCCATGGGGACCACAATTCCAACACACGGACCTTTGAGACACACAGACCATATCCCAACTGCAGCAGCGATATAGGTTGTTATTTGCTAAATCTCTGCACAAGAGGAAAGGAGTTTATTGTGGTGATGAGTCACTGAGTTTATGTTCTTGATCTACTTTTTAAAGCTGCTTGATGGTGATTTAGGTACCTATGTCCTCCATGGCTTTGTCTCTAAAATGAGAATAACTGCAGCACTCCTGACTATTTTAAAGAACAGAATGCTACAAAGTAAACTTATAAGTTAGTATGTATGTGTGAAAGTATATGTATTGCTGTGGTTTTATTGATATGTCTATAGGAGCTACTGTTTGCTTATAGCAGTAGAAAATTATTATTTTTTTTCAAGACTGACCAATAGGACAGTTTCAATAATAAATACATTGCACACTGTTGTCTCAGTGGTTATTCACTGTACAAGATGCAGACATGACATCCCATCCACAAACACTATTAGAACAGATCTTCCTATTCATTGAATTAAGAGAATGTAGCTGTATATCTGTCCTATTTTGAATATACAGATACAAAATGGTCATTCATTTGTATTCCCTTCTTTTGTTTAGTTTTGCCAGAGAACGGTATTCCATTGTCATTTAAATATTGTAGGTGTGTGAATTCAGCAACATATTCCAATATAGTCCAGTAGTCCATAGTAGTAGTGAGTCATCCTCAGGACTGGCAATGTCAGAAGTTGTTGACCTGAGCTCTTCATAGCGCAGCATGCCAACATGGCTTCACCCTTATACCTCGTTTTTTAAACCTTTGTGCTATCTAAGGGCCGACCAAATAGCTCAGAGGATTAAGGCACCTGCAAGCAGGCACAGGGGCTGGGGTTTTACCTCCCCAGCCTCCTGTGCTGGCTTTGCCCCAGGGTACCCTGAGAGGGCAATTGAGACTGTGTGTGGTGGTGCCTGCCTATAATCCCAGCTCTTGGGAGGCTGTTAACAGAAGAATCTCTATGAATCCAATCTAGTAGTGAGACCCTGAACACCCTGTAGAATCTTCTCTAAAACTACAGAAAAAAAATGCATGGGCTACTTAGATATCAAACCATCTTCCAAAGATCCTTCATACGATTTCTATTATGGTTTAGATCTGAAATTCCTACCAAAGGTATCATTTCAGAGGTGGGACTTTGGGAAGTTGTTGAGATTAGGGGGGCTTTAACTTCATTAATGGATTTAGATCTTAATTTTATGACATTATTGAGGGGTAATGGAAACAGCAGAGAGGTCTAGTTGAAGGGAGTGGCCATAGGGGCCTGATTTTGGACATTATAACTTGGCCCTGGGTCCTTCACTAGATTTCTCCTTTCTTTCACTTCTTGGCTGCTATGAAGCGAGCATTCTTTCTGTGCCAGATCCCGCCATCATGATATTTCTGCCTTGGCATGGCCTACCATGGACTGAATCTTCTGAAACTACAAGTCAAAATAAATTTCTTGCCTAAATTGTTTTGTTCAGATATTTGGTCTCAATGATACAAAGCTGACCCACACACTTTCTGTTTGCTAAAAAAACTTATGAGCGAGGACTCTGCCAGGGCTAAGTATTTGATATTGCTGAGGATGCAGGCTATTTTCTCCTTCTTAGGACTCTTCTATGGGTTCCTCTTGCCTTTCCTTCTTTGATTAAAGCAACTGCACCTTACTCACAAATCCTGTCTATCAAGACAAAGTATATAGCAAGGTGACTTTATGGCTTTTGTTGAAACCTCCTGACCAACAGATCAGAAACAGAGATAGCACAAAAAAATTAAATTTGCTAATCTGCTTCAGTACAAAGCATGCGTACCATGGATAACCCTGAGTATCTCCCGAGGGAAACTAGGGAAGGTACTTTTGTAGTTTGGGGGATAAGAGTTAGGCACAGTATGGTCTTGGGCTTTGTTTGAGTTCACAGAGGAGACGAATGTTATCTTGAAATGCATATTTCAGAATGAGCTGATGTTAGACAGTTTGGTTTTGGAATG
>NDGM011053315.1:0-14121 GCA_002564305.1 Octomys mimax | reverse complement strand
CCTTAGGATTTATCCTGAGATCCTGTACCTCAGATTGTAGATCCTTTGTCAGTGTCAGCCATATACAATATGCAGTATAACAACCATTGTTATTATATTGTTTAATGAAATTTTGGGTCATTTGTAATGCTATTTTTTACTATTTTTTATTCTTTTTTTAAAAAAGCTAGAACTTGTTCATTAACTGAGGAACACAGCACCTCAAGCTATTGTGGTAGAGCAAGCCTGTGGCCACAGCCCTCGGGGAGGCTGAGGCAAGAATTCCAAGTTTGAGCCCAGCCTCAGCAACTTGGCAATTTACCAAGACCCTGTGTCAAAGATAAACACCTGAGGTCTCTCGTCAAAACCATACTGATAAATTTTAGGAAGCTAATTATCAGGATGCCCCCCAAACCTTTTTTTTTTTCATTGTTTCTCCTGTAATTAAACTATCCATCAAAATTAAAGCTCTCATTTGTTTACATAAACAACGTGGTTATGTCCAAATAACTAGAAGAACAGAAAACCCATCAGGCAACTATAAAAAGATAGACTGCATGCACAACTGTTCCATAAGACTCTTATCACCTGCTGACACGCAGCCATCTTCACTTATGCAAGAACACCCTTGATGGTTACAGAAAGATGAAATTATCTATTGGTACATTGTTCAAAATCTGTCCTCATTGCTAAGTGATACATGATTCCTGACTTGTTACTACTACCAAACTGATGTCACCTCAGAGATTGCAGTATTTTATTAATAATTATATGAAGTCCACAGTTATCCATAGAGTTTGGTTATAAACACATTAAACACATCCATATAAAACTCTGAGCACTTGAAGTTAATTTTGTATTTGTACATAGAGGGCAATTTTTACAATTGTCCAGAGAATAAGGGTAGCTTCCATGGTCTGCCACATGTCTGATATAGTTAAAGAAAAGTATTGGGCTGGAATGCATATCTGTAATCCCAGCTACTCAGGAGGCTGAGTTGGAGGGATTGCAAGTCCAAGACAGTCTGGTCAACTTAGTAAGGCCCTGTTTCAAAACAAAAGGAAAATAAAAATCAAAGAACTAAGAATGTGGCTCAGATCCAATGGTAGAATATTCTTGGGCTTATTCCCCAGAACTGGGGGGAAACAAGTGTTGGTTCACAATTCCACCTAAAAAATTACAAATTATGGGCTATGTTTATTTTTCAGTTAAATGATCTGGTAGTAAGAATTTGTCCTGGACTCAAAGGTACCTAATGGTATTTTAAATTATCTGTTTGCTTTGCTAAATACATCCCCTTACCTGGAGCATATTGAGTGAATCCTGGCTCTAGAACTAACCAGGCAAATGTTGCAGAATGAATCCGTCTCTATATCATTCCTTGCTTCACTACTGAATGCTTCATAGTCTCCCTGAATATAGAGGGGAAAAAAAGCATAGTAAGTTTTTCTTAGCCCGAGAAAGAAAGAAAAGCTCCCTTCACATGTAGAAACCTTTCTCTCCTGCTCTACTTGCATTGTACACATCATCTTCTTGTGACTGAACTTCCTTCTCCCACCTACTTCCAAATACAGCAGGCATCCATGACAAACAGTTCACAAGCCACTCAGTATTGTGGGAGAGACATACAGAACAAGCAAGTCTTGCCCTTTTCCAGGCCAAAGCTTACCTGAGGATTGCTGTAGAAGTGGTAAGAAGATTACCACCACCATCAGAATGATTCCCAAGAATGATGGAAAATGACCTGGTGCTTAGTAATGAGAGGACCTTCAGAAATGAGTCGCATAGTGGAGGAGCCTGAAGAAATAATAGGAATCATGATTGTTTTCTTTATTGCTAAGGAAATAATGTTTTCAGATTTGATTTCCTATGGTATGACTCATCAATAAAATTTTCATGTATTTTATTTTATATTATGTTTAGGAATTGTTTTGAAAGTTGATATGTCCACAGTTGTACTAGTTGTATTTTATTTTATTGAACTGTTGAGGAATTGTGATTTTATGATGTTACTGTCCCATTTTTAATGACAGTTGTCAGGGTCCACAGTTCAGTCTCCAGCACCATATGCCACACCAGCTCTGCCCCAGGGTGGGCTGAGCTGGCAAAGAAAAAAAAAAGACAATTGCACTCTTTAGCAGGTCTATAGCATTTGTCATCTGAAAAAAAAAAAAGAATGAAAAGTCAAGATAGTAACACTGAGGAGGCAAAAGGAAGTTATTTGTGGTACTGGCCTTGTTTGTTTCTGAGAATTTATAATAGTTAAATAAAGTTCAAGCATACAGAAGCATTTTTTGAGTGAAACATAAACAATTTTGTGAGGGCTCAAAAAGTTGTATTTTATGGTACTCCTTCCAAACAGAAAAATGTTACTAGACTGACAAGCATAACATGTTTCTGTGAAAGAGAAACTTATTATAGAAACTAGAAAGAACACAAAAAGAGACACCCTAATGTTTCAATATTAACTATTCAGCACTCAGAAGCAAAAGTCTAAATAGTGGTATGGTGCATAACAGAAAAGAAAATTACTTTCCTAAGAGAAAGTGGGTTAAAACAGTAGCTCACTATTAACAATTTTCCCCAGAGTTTTAATTTTCTTACCTTTATAAATTCAAATCTTCATTGTCATCCATAGTTGTGGGTGGGTTTAGTGTTTGAATGCCTAAGGATAATTGACCCTTAAAAACTGAATACATTTGACCTCATATACACATATGTAATGTTTAATTTTGTAATGAAAAGTAGCACAAAGAGTCCTCACAGTGCCACTAAAATATGAAAGGAAAAAGATAAGGGAGGAAAACAATGCTTTAAATTCAAATTATCCAATAATAATTTTTAACTATTTTCTCCCAGAGTCTTTCCTATTGTCCTTCTAAGGACACCTGTAACCTTCCTATCCTTCCACTGAGGTAGGTCAATCTTACTGCTGTTTCTGCTGACTTGGTTTTCTGTTTTCATTCTTGCTATTTGCCTAAAACCATGCATCATTTGTAATTTCTATTGATATGAAGAAATTGAGACCAGGATAGAAAGGAAATCTGTTCTTTTATTAATTATTTATTTTCTTATTTACTTACTTACTTATTTATTTGGTACACAATCTCATTACACAACTCAGACGCATCGTGTCTCAGCCTCCCCAGCAATGGGATTACAAATGTGCACCACCACACTTGGCTGCAGTGGTCTGCAGAGGTGACATGGCATGCAACATCTGGGACTGAAACTGGGTCTTTGTACTTGCTCAGCAGGTGCTTAGACCACCGAGATATCTCCCCAGCCCAGAAATCTGTTTTAAATGAGTTTCTTGAAGCCAGGTGCCTGGCACGAGGGTAAGCCCTTCAAGTTTCAATCCAATGCTCTCTGAATGCTCACTATCTGATTATTCTTCCAAATGCATTATAGTAATTAACTTCATACTCAAGAATCCCATAGAAAAGGGTGTTACTTTTACTGCCAAATTACAAAGGAAGAAACTGAGACACACAGTGGTTAAAATTATTCTGTGTTTTTTTTTTTTGGCAGAACAAGGAATTGAACTCAGGCCCTTGCACTTGCCAGGGAAGTGCTTATTCCACTGAGCCATCTCCCTGGCCTCCTAAAATTATTCTGTTGGCTAAGAGGTATAGCTAAAAATATCTGGAAGCCCGTGATTCTTGAGGCTGAGAAATACAGTTTTGTTTCACTTGTTTGTTTTTCTTTAACTAGACAAAGAAGGAAAAGAAAATCAGTACATGAGACTATAAATGACTAACAGGAGATATATAGCAAAGTAAAACGTCTCAACTCTTAAACTATATGGAGAGTCTTCCAATTCAGTGTAAGAACTTGTGACAAAAACAAAACAGGTGATTTTTATCAGCACTCATTTTTCTTTAAGATGTAATTCAAATAAACCAATTAAGCAGTTCCTAAAGAGCTATGGGACCAGTTAACTTACATCAGTTTCCACATCTATAAAATGAATATCGTAATAAATAATTCCTGTCTAGTCTACCTTCTAAGAGTTACTGGAAAATCTAATGAAATAAAGTGTGCAAAGCTCTACTATCACAGATAATGTGTTATAAGCTCCCTGTTAACATCATTTAGCATTTCTCTATAAAAAGCTCCAGATTCAGTACTCATGTAGAGTACAGCCTGCATAAGAATCCTTAACTGTTTGTGCTACAGTGAAGACACAAAAATGTTCAACCATTATTATGTGTGTGACAGACACATAAATGTGTATTAAGTCAATTATGCCCACCAATTGTCTTAGGAGGAATATGATACCATTCTCCCTTTACGTATGGGTTAACTGAGTCCTAGAAAAATTACTTTCAGTTTCCACTGAAACATCTTGCATTTGATCACCAGAAGTTTAAAAAATTATGTCTTGCTATGATCACAGAAACATGATCCATATGACATAAATTTGTCTCCTCAAAAAAAAAAAAAAAAAAAAGGAATTCTCTTACAAGTTGTATTAGTCGGTTTTTCCCATTGCTGGACATAATACCTTTTTCTCATATCTGAACAGTTTCAGCATTTTTCAAAGGTTCAAGTTCATATCTCTCTTGAGACTCAAGACAAACACCTGGCTATGGACCTTTGTAAAAGTCAAAAACAAGCTGCAGAATTCCAAGGTTCAACTACATAAGACAAACATTGCATTTCTGAAAGGAAAGAAGATTGGAATAGAAAAAACTCAGACCAAAGCAAGCCTGAAATTCAGCAGGGTAAACATGAAGTCCCTGTCTTAGATGCTTTCTTGTGAGCTGCAATACCAAACACTCATAATTTAAAGGAGAAATGGTTTATTTTCGGCTAACAGGTTGCAGAGATTTCAGTCCATAGACAGCTGGCTCCATGGTGGCAGTAGAGGGCAGAGGTGCAGGCCAGAGGAGAATTAGTTCCTGGTCTGGCATCAGGAAGTGAAGAGTGATCAAGAAAGGAGGAAGACATAGCCTTGCAGGCCCCACCCCCCAAGCCCCCCCCCCCCTTCCACTCAGGTTTCACCTTTCTACATCACATTTACCTCTAAACCCAACATTGGACTAATCTACTGATGAGTGTCACAAATTCATGCTCCAGTCACTGCCCAAAAGCTCCACCTATGAGCACATGAAGCTTTGGAAGGACATGTAGATATAAACCATAGTAATCCTGTAGCTCCATGTCTGGTGCATATTGTGGTAAATGTAAGCTTCAAAGGGAATACACCCTAATGACCTTGCTTGTTGTAGTCCACATGACCTTTCTTTTGGGCTAGCTGCACTCTCTCACTGCAGCTCTCTGCAGACACCCCACATTCCTGGTAACTCCAGTTTCATGGGGTTTCCACTGTACCTTATACTTTAATCCTACAGCTTCCTCCCAGGCCTTTCTTTGAAATCCAAGTGATCCCACCACTCTTGCATTCTGCCTGATATTAAAACCAGCATTACATTAATGATACTCTTGGTTTGCTACTCAAGCAGTAGACAGGCCCCCTTGGACCATTGCCTCAGTGGTCTATAAGTTCCTGGAGATTAAGCATAGTGACATAAATCCCAGAGGCTCTTCTCCAGCAGGTGTCCCATGGATTTTCCTTATAAATAAAAGGTTTGCACTTTTGTACTCTAGAGCTTGTGAGGAATGGGGTGTTGATGATTTTCCAGGTGACCTTGAGGGATCTTTCTTCTCTCTCTACAAAATACTTGGTTTCTTTTTAATGATAGAACAACCACACTGAACTTTACACGTGGTTCCTTTTGGTCCAAATTTGAGGAGTTGTTCTCTTCTTTTGCCCCTGAATTTTACTCTGAATCTGACTAAAAACATCAAGCAATATTTATGCAATGGCATGAATGGTGACTTCTTTGAAATTTCTTCCAATATATCAATCAACCTACTTTCCTTAATCTCAGTCTCCCACAATGTCTAAGGACATGGACAAGATATAAATAATTTTCCTTTGGCCAGAGCATAATCCAGAGGCCTCAAGTCCATCTGCCAATGGAATCCTTTGTTCCCAGCTAAAGCCTCCTGAGCGCACCCTATACTGCTTACATTTCTGTCATCATTCTGTTCTTCTTTACTCTGCTGAGTCACCCATCAACTTCTTAGAATTCTAAGGTGTTTTTAGACCATATCTCCAGATCTTTCCAAATTACTCCTGAAAATCAGTTCCAAAAGTTTGTAAACTAGATGAGCAGGTACAGTCATAGTAATTATCCCCACTTTTCTGGTACTAATTTTCTGCATTAGTCATCTTTCCCATTGCTGGATGAAAAACCCAACACCAACAGCTTGAAGAAGTTTATTTTGGTTAACATTTTAAAGGGATTCTCTCCATAGTACCTGGCTCTAAGGCAGAAGTACCATGGCAGAAGGAGGCAGTTGAAAAAATTATTTAGTTAATGGTGACCAGAAAGTTGACCAGGGGGACCGAGCCAAGGAGGAAAGGCCAGGAGAATAACTATAGAACCTCAGGTCAGACCGCCACAAAGCACCTAGAAGGGTGCTCTACCAACCCCCTGGGCAACTCCCAAGCCAACCAAACATATACAATGAAGTTTAACCATTACACAAGTGACTCACTCACTATGAGACATAAAAATTAAGATCTTGAAACTGTATTCAACATCATTAAAGAGTCATTGATGTGTTCATTACCTTTGAAAATGTCAGCAAACATAGATGGAGCAAATACTATATATCTCATAGATTAAAAAAAGAAATACAGCACAGTTTCTCCCTCAAGCAGTTAGAGTTCTTACAATAAAGATTTTATGAAGTCTTTAATACTAGTACATTTTTGTGTGTTAAATTTTCAAAAACTACTAAATCATATGTGGGAATGAAACAGGAGCTTACTAAATGGAAACCTTTTTATGATTTTAGTTAGTATCATCCTGTGGACATTTGTTGAATATCTACTAAGTGTCTGGAATACAATTACACATTCCAGCCTTTGAGGAGCTCTTAATCTAGTCTAATAATGGTAATATTATCCTAGTAAATAAATTTGATGATATATAACAGAATTACATATAATTACCAAGATGGAATTATAAACAGTGCAAAGCAGTTATAGAACACAGACAACAGAAGTTATAAATTAATTTTTTAAATAACTAATAGTTTAATCAGCCAGTACAACAACATAGATCAAATTCTACTCAGATTTATCTACTGTACAGTTTTCAGATTAATATATTCAGAGAAGAGAAAATTGATGGAAAGCAAAGGAGAAGAAGGAAAAAACAGATACAAATAGAGCTTGAGATATTATTTTTTACTCAGCCAATACTTCCCTATAATCACAAATCCACTATTCAATATTATTTTCTCCATTATCCATTCTGCATTATTTTAATTCACTTCTTGTGAGATTCTCATGTACACTTTGTTTTGATAGGTCTCTGAAGGTTCTGGGTTTTTTTTTCTTTTTAATTAATAGATCTTCTTTAGGTTTTAGGTTTACAGAAACAAATGCATAGGAAACATAAAGAATTCAAATTTCTCCTCTACTTCCCCATCCCACACAGTTTTCCCTATTTATTAAATCTGGCATTAGTGTGGTACATTGACTACAACTGGTAAGTTGATTTTGATACAAATTCTGGGTGGGTAAGAGTATGCACCTTTTAATTTTTTAAAAAAATGCCAAGTGTCCTCCAAAGGAACTTATCATTCTGCATTCCCACAGCAATGAATAAAAGTTCTGGTTGCTTTCCATTCTAGCTACCATTTGGCATTGTCAAATTATAGCCATTCTAATCGTTGTACTGTAGTGCCTTGTTATTTTAATAATTTACAGTTTTCTAATGACATACGATATAGAGCATCTTTGTGTATGTTTGTCACCAAACTATCTTTTTTTGCTGAGTTATCTGTTTCGATACTATGCTCAATTTTAGATGTTTCTTTTCTTTCAGTATGCCTCTATAATTTTAACATGTACTAATCTTTATCAGGTGTGTGTTTTGCCAAGATTTTTCCCACTCTCTGGCTTATCTTTTCATTCTCTGATGTGTCTTTTACAGAGTAGATTTTTGTTGTTGTTTTAATAGTGAACTTTTCAACTCTTTTTATCCTGAATCATGCTTGGTGTTGTACCAAAAAATCATAGCCACCCTGAAGGCTATTTAGATCTCTTATTTTATTATATAGCTTTATAACTTCATGTACTATATTGAAGTCTATATCTGTCTATATATATGTCTAGTCTATGAATCGAGATTCTCCGCTTCTCTCTCTCTCATTCTCTCTCTCTCAGCATAGTCTAGTATCATTTGATCATTTGTTGAAAATATTACCTTTTAGAGAATAAACTTTTCCTCTTTGTTGAAGATTAGTTGACTGTATTTTTGTGCATCAATTTCTGAGTTTTCTACTGTATTATTTTGGTCTGTTTGCATGTTCACTTGCCAGAACTATACTCTCTTATTTACCATGCAGTCTAGTAATGTTTGTTCTCTAATTTTGTTCTTCCTTTAGGAATTCTGGCAGATTAACTCATAGTCAGTTTAAATGGGAATACCTGGCTGAACTGAGTCAGTGTGGTTCTAGGAATAGAAGACCCAGTTGGGGATTGCTGTCAAGGAATAAAAGGAGAACAGAGAACAAGGCTACATTCTGTTGATCTTCCTGCTTGGGCAGCCAGTTTTCCTAATAGTAACTCCACTGTTCTAGTCCTCACAGGTGCAGTTTCCTAGGGGTGGCCGTTGCTAGGGGTGGCTGCTGCTCTCATCTTGGGAGTTCTGGGCTTTGTCTTGAGCATCACATCCTTCAGACTGCAGGCACTGGTCCTTCCTCTGGCTGGTGCAGACTTTCTGACTTCCACTGCTGGCCTTGCAGCCTTCTTGGGGCATATCCTTGACGTGGACTTGCATGGGATATTTCCCTGGCCTCTAGTCCTCCAACTGGACTTGTGAGGACATTGCTATGGGCTTTATGCCTTGTGCTGGACTCATGCAGGACACTGCCATGGCACTCAGCCCTTGGCTGGGCTCTCCTGGGCTCTAGCACGTGGACAGATCTTTTGCACTCTTCTGTATTGCACTTTTGAGGGCTGGGGAGATGGCTCAGTAGAATAAGCACTTCCCTGGCAAGTGCAAGGGCCTGAGTTCATTTCCCGGTTCCCCCCCCCCAAAAAAAAAGATTGTATTTCACTTTTGAGAGAATGTTGTAGAAAAATCCTTTAAATTATGAGTCCTATATTAAATTTTTTCTCCTGAAAACCCCAACTGCAACGGATATACTGTGTTTTATCTTTCCATACAAATTTTAGAATCAGTGTTATTGTCTACCAAATAATTCACAGGTATTTTCAGTGGAATTACATTAACTCTGTCCATTACTTTGGTAAAAACTAATATCTTAACAACATTGAGTCTTCTTTTATGTACATAGAATATCTTTCTATTGGTTTAAATCATATTTCATTTTTTAATCAAGGTTTTATAGTTTTCATATAGATTTTTTTAATTTATGAAACTCCATTCTTTTAAAAATTCCTTTGACTGGATAATTTCAATTACCTGTCTTAAGGTTGGCTGATTCCTTCTACTGCCAGCTGTATTCTGCTACTGGACTTTAGTAAATTATGTATTTCATAAAATTATATGAAAAAGGATTCTTTTTTTAGTTTTTCCTCTGATAAAATTGATAGTTTCTACTTAGTAAGATAACATTTTAATTATATCTTCTAGTTCTTTACATAACATTTTCTTTTATTCTTTGAACATAATAGGTGATTTGAAATATTTACTTGGTAAATAAAGCCTTTGGACTTATTTTTTGTTTATATTGTTTTTTTTCTTCCAGTGTATACAGCATGTTTTCCTATTTCTTTATAAGTTTCATAGCTTTCTGTTGAAAATGGGACACTTCAATTAATATAATGTGGCAGCTATCGAAGTCAGTCTAGTCTGCTTCCTCAAAGGTTGTTTTGTTGTTCTTATTATTGCTGTTTATTGTTTCTTTTTTGTTTAGTGACTTTCCCAGTCTAATTAGTACACTTTGACTTGTGTGTGCTATCAGGAGTCTATATTAGCTTAGTTGTTAGCTGATTTAATTGAGACATTATCTTAAATATTTGGATCCAGTTACTTTCCTAGCTTTGTGAGGGGTCTTTGTGTGAGTCTTGGGGTATACTTTATTGGTTAATTGTACCATCTTACCTTTAATTTCTGAGCATCACAAGGTTAGCCAGAGGCGAAAGATAATGGCTTCCTAGGATAAATATATGCATAGCCTTCAACTCTTCTAGAAGTACTTCAGAGTATTTCAAAGTCTCTTAAATTTCTTTAAATTTGTTTATTCTTACTTCAAATTCAAATTTTACATTTTTAAGCTAAATGAAGAGTTTTTGAAAAATTTTCACATAGGAAAATTTTCACTTTAAATAAAAATAAGGGTGCTGGGCCAGGGAGATGGCTCGGTGGAATAAGCGTTTACCTGGCAAGTGGAAGGGCCTGAGTTCAATTCCTGGTTCTACAAAAAAAAAAAAATGCTGTAAGGTCACATATCATAAAAATTAGGTGGATGGTGAAAAAAGCGTATTGAAGTATCAAAATTTAACTGTGTTCATTGGGAGTCTGTTGTTTTTACTGGATAAATATTCCTCACATTCTTATAGACTATTGGCTAATTTCCATATTTCCCCAAAAGTTGTCTTTGAATCATTTTTGCCAGTTTCCTAATTGTTTTATGAGGTAGTTTTCTCAAAGATACTTTATTCTCCTATAGGAAAATCCTTTTGGTCCACTGATTCTTATAGTCAAATCGTAATAGTTGTATTGCTCCAAAATTGTGCAGGCTGACAGAGAATATGTTCCTTGGGGAACATGGGTGGGAAACTCCAAAGCTGAAGAAAGCTATGGAATAAGGTTTAGGGAACTAGTGTTCCCTAGATAGTGTTCCGGTACTGCTGAAGACCTGACAAAATCTTCTGAGAGTTCATTTAATTGTGTCTACTTTGTTCATTTAGTATAAGATTCTAATAAAAGATTACTAAGACCTTTGGTCTTACCATTGATGAATTAAGTGGAAAAGATAGTTCTGCAGCCCTATTGGGCTATTAGCAACTTAATTTGACTAAGTGTTGTAGTGATAGTCTTCAAAATTCCAGAAGTAAAGAGAAACACATGTGCCACAGACATTCATGAAGGCCCGTGTAGGAAGGTAGTTCCTTTCTGGGTTGGTTTGTCTTTCATATTGATACAACAAAAAAAATCTAATATTCTGAGACAAGCTCTGGAATTTTTTCTCACAATATGAGTGGACTTTGATTGTAAACAATTGAAATAAAATACTATACAAGGAGTCCTGTTTAGCTATTTTTTGTTTAATATTTTATTTTATTTTATTTTGAGGAGTATGAACAAAAACAAAAACAAGTAGCAGATGCAAAGACAGAGCAGGTTAGCATAAAGCATACATGTGTTATGGATTTTCAAATGAAGAATAGCAGATGAGCAATGGTCATTATATTACCTATTTTTATCATCAGATCTGTCTTATTTAAATTTTTCTTTTAAAGTCTTATTTAAATTTTGCTTTTAAATTTGTCCAGTTGTCTGAAATTCAAAATTGTATATTTTTATAATAGATGTAGACTGCTGAAGAGTTGACATAGGAAAAAAAATTTTAAATGACAAATGAGAAAGTACATAAAAAGGAAATTGTAAGTTTAAGAAGTTATTTTTTAAATATTAGACATTTTGTATGAGGCCGATCTTTCCCACATACCTAGGGTTCAAAGTTGAAAATTTTACCAGCTGTGTTTAAGGAATGCCCAGAATAACAGGAAAAAGTCATGAATAAGCAATGATAAAATAACAAATAAATGTTAATGGCAAAGTAGTCAACCTCTACAGAGCTGGAGATAGGGAGAATACCTCAGAGGATGAAGTTCTCTGCTCCATTTGCAGGATAGTTTTCCTCACAAGCACCTGCCCCTAACACACAGGGTAACGTTTCAGTTCCTCTGGAGCAATTCTTTGAACTACTTCACTTTAAGAAGCATCCTTGCGGCTCTCTAGCACTCCCACTGAAAGAAAAAATTGGTATTCTAAAGTTCCAAATCAAAGTAAAATACTACTTTAGTAAGGGAGTTGCTTCTCATCTATACTACTTCTGAGCAGAAATATTACATGATTGCTTGTCCATGCCTTTTTCGGAGGAAGAGAATGTCTCCTACTTCCCAAAAAGATGGACAAAGAACATGAACACACGAACTCATTACATCCCTTTATCTGGGCCATCTATCAGTGTTTTCCCACATAAAATACTACATCATTTAGGAACAGGAATATTATAGCAATTATCTCTACATTGACCCATCCTGATATGACTTCACTCCTTGGCCTTCAGTAGATACTTTGAAAATCATCTGAGTAAATGTTTATCAATTATAAGTCAAAAATTTATCTCATTTTCATATATTTTATAGATTTCTAAATTATACCAACTATAGGAATTTTCATAATACCAGAAACTTCAGTGTGTAGGATTTGCTTTTTTAGTCTTGACCTCCATAATCTCAGAATATTAAAAAGTTTTACACAGTATCTTCCATCAAATGGTGATGCTGAGTCTCCCTTTTTCAGTGTAAAGGATTTGATTAGATTCCTGACCATAGAGTGAAACATACTAAAACCTCTATTGAATACCAGAATCCAAGAGTAATACTGAACCTAGAATTCAATGATTTTTCCATCCTGTCTAACATTTATTGTGCATGGTGACTTATTTTCTTCAGTTTTAGGTGTGATAGCAAAATTAACATGAATTTGTTTTTGTCTCTTTGATATTTCATAGACAGTAGATTTAGTCTCACAGTGACTTTAGAATATGATTATTTTTTCTTCCTTATTAAGTCAAGAACTTTGAACTTTTCACTTTAAGGGAGTACTTTATAGCATCTCTCCAGCATATTTAAACTGCCAGCATCCCTATTCTTTTGCCTTAGGCTACTAATAAGTAAAACAAGAGTTACTGGAATGCAATCACAATAATGACAGTCAATCAGATAACCAACATGGCAGCTAAGTGACTAGTGGGCAGGTAGCATATACAGTGCGGATACACTGGACAAAGACACGACTCCAGGGTGTGTGTAGCTTCAGGAAAACAGTGATAATTCTTATTCCTCTAATAAAAGTATATTAATGTGTTGCTTTTGGATTGCATGCTGCAAGATAATGGCTTTGGCCAAGGTGCACAAAATATAATTATTAAGAGGATTTCAAAAACTTGCAAAGAATGGAGAACAAAGCACTAAAAATAACATAAATGAGGAAGCTTCTCATTAGCACAAGTTAATCAACTGTTAATTAATTAGAGGAAGAACATGATCCAAGACTTTCTTTCCATGCAGTTTCTCTATCTTGCCCTTGCTGTATTCAGACATTGGAGCTCTGGGAGAAAGTGTTGGTAGCCTCAGTTCAATGCTGATGTCTATGCCAACAGACAGAGGCTACCACCTAATGAAAATCATTACAAAAAGAAGTAAGAATAGAAGTGAGCAGGTAAAATGCCTACCCTCAAGTATAACAGCAGCACTAACTTTCTTAAGTTGGTTGGTTTAAATGAAATGTCTTTACTAAAAGTAGAAATTTTCTGGTATGGCAATAAGCAATCAAGAATGCAGGTCTAAAAACTGCCAGCATAGAGAATGCTATAAATTAAATGTCAAGTTAAGTGAATTAGCCTGGAAATCCATGGCAGTGGACAGAGTTAATTAGTATAGACACAACTCAAGACAAAAAAGTTGGGAGAAGGGGGTAACATGTGGAAGAACAGCTAATTCTTGTCCGTTACCAACTCATGAACCACCATTAAAAAAATACAACATAGTCTCTCCATAGGCTATAGATGGTGTTAATGTGAAGGGTAAAGTATAATTTGTGGATGGCAATGCTGGAATGGGACAGAAAAAGAAGTCCGTATGTCAATGAATAGCAGAAAATGAATAGTTCTTCTTTGAAATGCTATACCAATAATAAAAATAGGATAATAAAAATAGAAGACATCATTTTTATTTTTTTTATTTTGTTTGCAAATTTATTTTGTGAGGGGCATGATTACCCTTCTTTTTCTTTTCAAATCAAATTGCTAGGACAGTTTTAATAATTAACACACTGCATACATTCTTCTTAGTGG
>NDGM011053295.1:0-13092 GCA_002564305.1 Octomys mimax | reverse complement strand
GGCCATTGCTTGGCCAATGTTAGAGCTATGAATTCTAACCGGGACTGGAGGAAACTTTGACATCTGTCTAGTTTGATATCCAGCCAACATATTTTACCATACAGTTTCAAAAAGCTGCCTCACCTGATGTTCCCCTCTTCAAGTTCATCACTGTATTGACTGCAATTACCTTTGACATGGGCTGTAACTGCTCTCACCACCCAATGACAACGATAAAGTTTATTACCCAAACATAGGCACTAACAGTCACCAATAATGATGCCAGTACAAGTTTAAATGGGGACGGTTCCAAGCAAATACAAATATATGGTCACCTTAGCAGGGAGTGACATTTTCTTTGCTATATCCAATAGATAAAGCTCAGTATACCCAGTGTAGGTGACCTCTTTCAATATTTGACATTGACTATTTATTTGCTGGCCATTCTCTTCCATTCTTCTGTTCTTTTGTGTGCCTCCATGGCCCCTGATTTCTCTTCCTTGCTGCTTATTCTTTCCGTGTTGCCCACTTCAGTGCTCTGCAAGACCCTATTCCATGGCTTGGCTATCCTCATGCAAATAACTTCCTAGCTTCCCGTTTAATTATCCATGGAACATCATCAGTCAGATGTCTCACGAACACCACAAACAGTATGCTCGAAACTGAACTAATCATAGCTCCTTGTCCTGAATTTGTTCCTCCACCTCCATCTTCTAAGGAATGACATCATCTTCCTTGCAGTTTCCCACACTAGAAACATGGGAGTCAGCTATTATTCCACCCTCTCATTCACCACCCACTACCAGCAATCACTTCCTTAATATTTCTCAAATCTGCTCAATGCTTTCCAGTCCAATGATCTCTCTTTTTTGAGACCATGTCACCACCCATCCATTTAGTCAGGAAACAGTCTCCCTCCTGTAGCCCTTTCTACCAAACCATTCTCTGGATTCTAATTTATTCTCTGATTAACAACTGAAATATGTTCATGACATTCCTTAACACTCACAGTTACCTCCCAAGTGTCCTAGGATAAAGTATACAACTCTGTACCGTGGATTTCGAGAGCCTTTGCTTTCTGTCCCTACCTGTCACTCCAGAGTCACCATTTGGTCATGCAGCAGCATTGACAGTTTCTCTTCTCCTCTTCTGCCTTGGTAAAAGCTGCCTTCTACCTAGAATGACCAATGATTTGACAGATATTTTCACCAGGAAACCCTCTCTGACCTTCAGAGATTGCAATATCCCTACTCCCCTAATCATGCCAAGTTTTATTGCTATTTTCCTTTCTGCCTCTCCATTCAATATACCTTATGGAAAGAGCTAGCTCTCATTAACCTGTGTATCTATTACTGAGTGTTACAAATACGCTCAGTTCCAGGAGCAGAGCAATTCCACCGTGTTCACCACTTAGTTCCAGGGCCAAGAACAGCACATCCAAGAGGCAGGGGCTTAGTAATTAGTTGTAGCATAAATGAGTAAAAAATAGTCAAATGTTGTTTGCATGAGTGAATAAGTGATTTTTTTTCTCTGGTACTTCTAGGACTGTTTTCCTTTAACAGAGTGATTGCTGCTCACTTGGAATTTCTTCCCTCATCTATGAGACCTTTCCCCCGATGCTTTTGCCTAGGCCCGCCCGTCATATTTCAGCCCCTCTGCCCCCTGAAGGGTGGAGGGTAACATTTGCAGCTCTAGGCCAGGGAGAGCAGCAGCCAGGGCACCAGGCACAGCAACAGCTTGCTCACCATAGAAGATTTAAAGCTGCTGAGAACGAGTTACTTACCTACAGTTCAGGGAACTCAACAATGTTTCTGAGATAAATTACTATAGGTTCAAGGGGAAAGTTGAGTTTGCGTTTTTCACGGCCCACTTCTACACATAGCTACGCTTCTGATCTATAACAGCAGAAATAAATTTGCACCAATCTACATTTTTATCCAGTGCTCAGCACACAATAGAAGCCTCTGGAAGAAAAACTCAAGCCAGGTTCACTAGGTTCAATACTCAAGATGAAATAGATATTTTTCCATTAAAGGCCAATCCTTCACACCAAAAGTCTAATACACTTCTATTTCAGTAATTTCAATTTAGTGATACTAAGGACTTAAAAAGTTATATGGAGAATGTTCATCAGGATGTAACATTTTCAAATGACTCTAATATGTTCTTTTCATTCAGTTCTTCTGGATTATATGAAGATACACTGGAATTTGTGTATGAAGAAGTGGGAGTGATGTTCTGTACTGATGTTATTACTAATCAAAGGTATAATTTAATATATATCATAGCTGTATTTCTTTGGTTGCTAAAGCTTTTCATGCTATGTCTGCACACTACAATATTGAATCCTTAGACAACTGTATACATGAGCAAAACTGAGGCACAGAGGGTTCAATGATTTCCCCAAAATAGCACAGCCACTGAGAGACAAAAACTGGATCCAGTCTCCTTCAAATGGGAGGGGCAGGGGAAAGCAAGGAAGAGAAAGCAATGAAAATACAAAACCCACGGTGCCTCTCATCTTGGTCTTCTAAATGTGTACCATTCCTAATGTCTTACCAATTATTATACTCTCTTTAAAATAAATTAAAACAGAGGGCTAGCCAAATAGCTCAGCAGATTAAAGTGCCTGGAAGAGGGTGCAGGGGCCAGGGGTTCGATCTCCGGGCCAGCCATGCTGGCCCTGCCCCCAGGGCACACTGAGACAGCAATTGAGACTGGGCATGGTGGCATGCACCTGTAATCCCAGCACTTGGGAAGTTGTAAACAGGAGAATCACTACAAGTCCAATCTAGTAGTGAGGTCTTGAACACCATATAGACTCTTCCCTAAAATAAATAAATAAATAAATAAATAAATAAATAAATAAAAACAAAAAAAGACAAGGAAAAAAATTAAGATTTCTTGAAAGCAAGCACCAATGTTCAATTATTTCACCAATTTTACATAACTATATCTGTTAATCTGAGCAATGGATTTGACAATAAAAATAGATAATATAACAACCATTGTTAATTAGCTATTCCTGTTTTAAAAATCTGTAACATGTATTGTTGTGTTTTCCTGTTTCTGTCTCTTTTTCTATTTGTTTTTGCTTCTGCTTTTACTCTTCAAAATAAAATAAAACAAAATAAATTATAAGTTCAAACATGCCAATGGGTGAACACATTTTTTTTAGGTAGCCTGTTGTTGTACCTTACAGACACCCAGTTATTAGCTCCTCATTCCCCCCATCGGAAGGTGACTGGAGCTATTTAAAATCTAGTGTGTTACCCTGTTTCTATTTGTCTTTGCATTTGTTTCCATGCTTCAAACTATAAGATAAGATAAAATCTAGCTATCAATGCTTCTTCAGCCATCACTAATTTTGTTCCTCATTTATCCATTTCTCTTTGGTAAAAATGATAGATCAAAGACCCTGCCCATTCTATTTGAAGGATGGAGATGCCCCATGCCTTCCATGCTTCAGCAGTGAAATTTTAACCAAAAGGGGCACTTCAAGCCTATGTAGAAACTGTCCCTCCGCACTGCTGATAAAGTCTCAAATTATTCTCTAGTTAAGTCACGATTAAAGAAACTCAGAGTCCCCTCCCCCCCAGGAGGCCAAGGTACACTGGACTAAACCATGGTTTTTATAATCAAGTAGAAATTTAGGTAGTGCCATTTCAAAATTTTTGCTTTTATCTTTTTAATGCTGCTGATGATATAGAAAAAACAGAGCTTCCATATCATGATATTTAAAATCATAGCATACATAGATTTTAGGTTCATCTGAAGTATCTGTTAGGGAAAAAGATATGCATATATATTCTCATATAGGATTCAATAGAAAGAAACACATCTAAACAACAGACCGTAATCTTTAATAACCAATGAATGTATAAGTCCAAAAACCTTCCAGAAAGTATACAAATTCAAATTAAATCTATTTTAGCTATTTTATTATCCAATTTCCTTACTTACTGTGTCTTCACAAACATCAGTTTTATCAAGTTATCTTTAGAAACACATCCAATTTCAGGAAAAATCAGAATAATAACAGAAATGTTGGATCTAAAAATATGTACATATATGTACCATTTTGAAGAATTTTATACCAATTATATTTCTATTTATTGTAATAATCTCCCACAAGTAAAAGAAAGATAATTCCCTAGGAAATGCTAAGGTGACTTATGTGAAATAACTGAAGTAAAAAGTGATTGTGGAACAAAGAGCCATTTTGCATTAGCCATAATATTCTTATTAATATCACAGTTATATTGCCTCCAGCTAGTTAAGAATATTGAGGCACATAACACCTAAGCAGTAAACTTGAAGTCACATAATGATCAACTAGTAGAGTTCTAAAACAAACATTTTTGAGCACTTCTTATGTGTCAAGGGCTTTGATGTTATATGATCTGATTTCCAAAGTAGGTAATCAGATCTTTAAAGCTAGGTGGTTATTTACCAGATGAAAGGCCATATCTGAGACTTCAAGTGCAGGTAGAAGAACAAACATTTACACCCAAAACTATAAGAGCTCTCTTTTGTGCTTGGTGATCTGCTTTTCTGAGGAGATGGCTGACCTAGCGTCATTGTGGGTATTGGTGCCCTTATGCTCACCCATTCAATACTCCTAATGAAGATACCTGGAAGTCCCAGGACAATCATTAAAGGTGTGTTGTAAAATTACCCTAAATTAAGTAGGAAAGATTTTTTTTTTTTTTTAGTCAGGATCTACAGGGCTACAGGGTCTCACTACACAGATTAGACTTATAGTGATTCACCTGTTTTCAGCCTCCTAAGTGCTGGGATTACAGGTGTGCGCCACCACACCCAGTCTCAATCCCCATCTGAGCACACACTGGGGGCGGGACCGGCACACCAGGCCAGGATCCATCCTCTGACTCCTGCTTCCTCCTAAGCAGGCAGTTTAATCTGCTCAACTATCTGGCTAACCCAGGAAAGAACTTATTTCTATGATAAAAAAGAAAATATCTATAAAACCTAAACATCATTTAAATATAAGAACATCAATAACTAATGAAAATCACCTCAAGATTTTATGACTTCTGGTTATTTGGAATAATGCCAGGAACACTTTTAAGTACACATTTTAAGTTTGCTAAATTAATACAAACATACATGAAAATCTATTTCTATATTCATTTCTTGGGATTCTCTTATAAGAAAAATGTACAAAATTCATCTTACTGATAACACCCTGCACATTGAAGTCATCCTTCAACAAATTTGAAATTTGCGTTAATTTTACATATACGTTGAATTAGGGTAACACATACAGCTCTTCATTCTCCTAAAACTGCAATTCAAATTTTTTAATTGAATATGCATTTTCACCTAGGAGAAGGCCAAAGGAATTTTTATACAAATTTAAATAAAAGTAGATGCTGCCAATACATCTAAAGCCAAAGTCAAAGTCATATGGCAGCACAATCTTTCCTAAGAGCAACTCTGTATGAACTACTTCCAGCATGGTCGCGTGACCCTTTGCTGTCAGTGGAGCTTACATTTAAATTTCATAGATTGTTAATTTCCCATTCTTTGGTGCTGACCAGAACAAAGTCTTTGTTCAGCTGGTGGATTTTCAGATGGACCATTCTGACTTGTAGCACTTCTGTATGTGTACCAGGAAAGGAGCATTGAGTAGCAAAGTGGTCCCCTGTGCTGACTTTCTATCGAATGTTAACCAAGTCACAGCTGAATGTTAACCAGGACTACTGTACCGGAAGCAGTGGCCATAGTCTTGGGAAGATAAACAGGAGGTCTTTAATCCTTTAAAAATGTAGCATGATCACAATTTAGCTCCTGGCTTACAGACAACATTCTGTCACCTTTAGCTTGGTCCTAGCCCAGAGCCCACTCTTGGCACATAAATATTCATTGTGCAGACTCCCTTGGCTCTTTTTAAAATAGCACATAGTCATCTGCTTTCATTTGTTCCTCCTCACCAGAAAGGTTAAAAGTAAATTGGAATAGGTTCCATCACTGTAGAGACAATGAGAACTTTTTACCCAAAATAAATCCTAGATCAGAATTAAAATAGATTGTGACCTCAGATATGGTGGCTCTATTTGGCAGATGATTGTGTCCTGAGCTCTGGAGTCATCTCTAAGTCATTTATTTTTTCAATGTACTTAGGGGACAAATAATGTAAGGGGATGGGGAAAGCCAACTTAGGAAAAGCGTAGATTGTTCTCCCTCCTTTCTGTGTTATGCATAAAAATTTTTGATTGAAGTAACATGTACTTTCTACCTCAATGTAGTTTAAAGGTAGAAAATCTATAGGGTAGGGGGCTGGCCAAATAGCTCAGCAGATTAAAGTGCCTGCAAGCAGGTGCAGGGGCCTGGGTTCAATCCCTGGGCCTGCCATCCTGGCCCCCCCCCCCGGGCATGCTAAAACAGCAATTGATACTAGGCGTGGTGGCACGTGCCTGCAATCTCAGCTCTTGGGAGGCTGTAAATAGGCAGATCACTAAGAGCCCGATCTAGTAGTGAGACCCTGAACACCCTGTAGCCCCTTCCCAAGAGAGACAGACAGACAGACAGAAAACCTTATAGGGGAGATTATAGAGATGTAGAAAATGAAACTGGAATGTTTTCCTGTGCTCTTCAGCTATTCACATTAGAAGACACTGGCAGTTGCTGTCCCAATTTTAAAAACAGATTAGTTATGTTCTTCAGAAATAATAGTGGGAGAAGAACAGGGAATGAACCACTTGATTCTTGTCATTGAAGGAGAAGTACATTCTTCTAAGAACAGGCTCTTTTTTGTGAAAGAGAAAGAATGAACATAAGAAAGGAAAGGCTCACAGAAATGGACATTAAATCTTCTCATCCCCTTTTCCACTAAGTGTTTTTCCAGCACATCTGTATAGCTGAGACCTCTCTTCTAGGTGTAGCTGTGCAGACAGCGGCAGCAGCAGGAATTGGAACTGAGGCAACTGCCTCATGAAAAGTGAGCCACAGTAGGGTCCTGGGAGGGAGAGAAAGAGGAAAAAGGGGACCACTTACGCCACTTTCTCTTGAATTAAACATACGGTTTTAGAACTCTTTATTGCCTCAGAAGCTGGAGTGTTCCTGTTTTAGAGCAGTGTCATTATTTACTAACCCAGTCAAAAGGTGGAAATGTTAAAAGAAGAAGAAAACTGGTCTTTGTCCTTGTTTCTCAAAGGATAGTCTGTGCATTATGCTAAGTGAAACAAGCTAGGCATAGAAAAACACATACCACATGTTCTCATTCATTTGGAAGCTGAAAACTCTGATTGAAAAAAAAATACAACAGTATACACTAGAGCCTGAGGTAGAAAGGAGTAGGGGACATAGTGAGAGGTTGGATGACAGGTAGCCAAGTGCAGTTAGATAGGACTCAATTCTAGTGTCTGTAGCACAGTATGTAATTACTATTTAGAGTAATTCATTATATATCTCAAAATAAATGAGATGCTTTCAGCTTATCATACTTTCAGATTATATCCTATTAATATTCACAATTATTATGTGTCAATTAAAACATTCTTTAAATGTTTGTCCTTGGTGAGCAGCACCAGGAGTACGTAGGAGCTTGTGTGGAGTACAGAGTGTCAACCTCACCCAGAACTACTGAGTGAGTAATGGAATCCCCAAGCAAGCTACATCCATATTAATGTTTGAAAAGTGCTGGTCTAGAGGATTAGTAATGACTCCAGGGGCTTAGAAGGGTACATTAATTACCCCAAACCGGAGCTTGCACTGGCACTGCTATCAGCACTACATTGTCCAATAGGACGTAAAACACCTCCAGTAAGCTCATTCCCTGTGGAGCAATGGCTCTCAACATGGCATACTGTATCACCCCATTAATTACTCTCACACATTTGCATGGTCCATATATAAGCCAAAAAGAAAGAAGAGGAAAGGAAATCTAGGAAAGAGGAAGAGAGGGAGCAAGGAAGGCAGGGAAAGAGGGAAGTGAATGAGAGTATAGAGACGGGGAGGAGACAAAGAAAAAGGAAACAGAAAAGTCACATGTTATTTGTTTTGTTTTATTTTCACCACATATCAAGGTTATTTTTATGTATGGGGCCTTTAAGGGTCTCAGCTTCTATTTCCAGACCCACAACTTTCCTCTTAACTTCCTGCAAATCTACAAAATAACACTGAATAGGCTATGTGCATGACACACATAAGGATACGGGACTTTACATAAGACATCTGAGCAATAATAGAAGCTGAATTGAGGTGATGCTATTTTAAGGAGCAAAATTGGGGAAAGGTAGCCTGTGCAATGGCTAAGAATTGAAGAGCTGAAAGAGCCTGGGACACAGACAAGATCATCTCAAATACATATGGTGAAATGTTGCAGGCAGAAGTCAAGGAAAAAAGCTCATAGGAAATTCTCCTGCCACACAAACACTTTTCTCTGTTACAATCTGTCACAGACAGTATATGCAAGGAAAGATCATAGGATAACCTGAGAAGAGGAGATAGACTAAAAAGGGTAGTGGGAAGCACCAGAAGAGGAAAATAAAAATGAACTACTTATTTGAATAAGGGAAGGCTCTTTTGTAGGACAGCAGTTGTTTGATGGGTTTATTTCCATATCCATGAAGAATCAAGCAAAAGAACATAGGTTTCCTTTAAGCTAAAGAAAAAGCTTAGATTAGAAATTAAACACAGTTTTCTGTAGAGAGATGCAACACTTGGGACAATTAGCGTAAAAATGCACAATGGCTAAAACAATGGATTTTGAGGAGAAGGATGTAAAGGTAAAAAAAAGAAAATCGCTCTTGGTGAGGTTGACACTTTTTCTGGATTAAATGCCTGAAGTCAAGCTTCACATTTAATATCTATACTGTTAAATATTGCTTCCTCTGTCCAAGTCCCCATGTAACAAGAACACCAGAAAAGATACAGGAAGCCTGAATCTATGTACTAAGGATGGTACTAAAATAAGGGATCTGTAAATTTAGTAACAGACTTCTCAGAGATAGTAGGGTGTATCTTTAAGTAAAGGCTGCAGAAGTCACCTGATACTGCCTGTTCTATGAGTTCAAGACTTCATCTTAAGGGAAATGAAGGGCTGTTATGCTTTCTACTATGATTCTGAAAATTTGCATCCTTTCATGAACAACCCTATAAAAGTATATCGTGACACTTCGCTGAAAACTGTTTTCTGATCACCTTTAAGTTTACTTTTAAAACAGGTAACAGAATGAAGAGATAATATAGAGAATGTTTAAAAAGTATTGCCAGCTATTCTATGTGCAGAGGACTAACATCAAGAACATATAAAGAACTCAAAGAAATTAGACTTCCAAGATAAAAGACCTGCTCAAAAAGTGGACAACTGAGATGAATACACTCCTCAGAAACAAAAGTAGCTAGTGGGGGTGCTTGGTATGGCTGGCCTTCAGAGGAATGCAAATTAAAACTACGCTCAGATGCCATTTTACCTTAGAGAGAAATGCTGTCACCAAAAATCTAATGACAAATGCTAGCGAAAATGTGGGGAAAAAGAAACTCTACTACATTGTCATCCACAATGTAAACTAGTACAAGCACTATGGAGGTCAGTGTGGAGAGTCCTAAAAAAACTAACAGAAATTCCATTTGACCCAGTTATCCCCCTTATAGATATCTTCCCAAAAGAGTTAAAATCCTCCTATTACGGATACACACATGCCCATGTTTGTAGCAAGCACCTGCTTTTAAAGTAGCTTAATCTTGGGAACCGTGTGCATTTCATTAACCGAAGAGGGAAAAAAAGAGAACGTATTTATATATGACGGGTCACTACTGCCATAACAAAAGTTAAATTTGAAGAATTCATAGGCAAAGGCACACAACTTGAGAACATAATGTGAAGTCAAATAGGTCAGATACACAAGCATGAATGTCACATGGCTTCAAATACAGAGAAAAATCATAGAGAGAAGAATGGGAAGTAAGGAGCTGCTCCAGTGTCTGCTTCTCCAAATCAAATCCTACTGTCTTAAGGATATTTCAGTATATGTACTAATTGATGTCATTTAAACTACGAGCTTGTGTTAGTTTGTTGAAAAGAAAGGTTTGTATTATGTGGATTTTTTGAAAGAATCCTTTTGGTTTGTGTCTTAAACTCTGAGTAAGTGCATTTAAGAGAATGATGCACACTGTAGTGACTATTGTTTACTTAAAAATAAGAAAGTGCCGGTATTGGAAATATGAAAAATGAAATGTCTCTTAAAAATAAGTGAGGAAGCCAGGATACTAGCACACCATAAAAATTAATAAGCTCAACATTTCAGTCTGGGAAGGGCATCGCTTCGGACAGATGCCTGTAAATCTCACTGAAGCAGCACTGTTTTGAAATTTCCCCAGACTCAGGAAATTGTATTAAGCACAGAAAACAGCAGCACTGGAGGCACTGGATTGTGAGTGCGTGTGTGAGGTAAACTGGCTAGAACTGGTAATACTCACACTTTGGAAATCATTTGACCTATGCTTTGCAAACAGATAAGGCAGTTCTGAGAATCTCTTTGCTGAGGGATTTGAGAAATCTTTTGTACTGTATATATTTCTAATTGAAAGCTGGCATATGAAATAACTAGTTTCTTCTCTAAAATCTATTTCACAAGATATCTTCAGGGCTCGAGTTTAAAAATGAGCAAATTTTAGAGGCAGATGGAATTATGCTTATGTTTGTACAATTAGCAGCAGTAAGGAAACTTCTGACACGATTCTTTCATTCACAGAATATTAGGTGAGAGTTCTCTAAAATTCCTTCCAAAAATATCTGTTTTGTGATCTTCTTTATTTTTGGCAATGCCTTTCATAAAATGCAAGTATTTTTAGACAAAACTTGCCTTACTGTCTCTTTTTAAAGAGGCAGAGTAAATGTGCAAGGGCAATGTCTAAATGAAGCTTCTTCTGTTTTTGTTTAAACTTTCTTATTACATGTGACCTGACACTCTTTCCGTGTAGGTACATATCATTTTAATTATGGTATTGATTTTATGAAAAACAACTTGCAGAAAAACACAATACTGTATGGTAGAAAATTAATGCAATAAACACCCAATAAAATGATTTTACTTATGACAGGGTCTTGCACTTACTTTCTCATGCTTGTTAGCACTTATAAAACAGCTAACTGTGGCTAAATCAAATAGGTGCCGTGATATATGTTTAGATTATCACATCTAAATTACTCAGATATTTGCAAGATGTTCTAACTTCCCTTTAGCTCAGATAGAAAATGACAGCACTCTAAAAGCGGATTCTGGCAAACCATAGTTACATAAAATGCCTTTTCCCCACTTTATTGTTCTTTACTATTATAAGAAAATGGTGTCATCACCTGATTACTGAGAAAGCACAAAAAATAAAAAAATAAAAAATAAAGAAAGAAAGAAAGAATAAAAAGAAAAGAAAAGAAATCTCGCCTTCCAAATCTGAGGCAGTCCTTGACTAGTGATGAACAAAGCCAGGCCATCTGTTCTGAATATCATTACTACTTTGGCCATTTGGGCAAGACATCTATCTGCTCTGCTTCCAAGAGAGATTTAAGATTGGAAAATTGGAATGAAATAAGTAGACAGGAAGAGACATATGAACAGACAGAATTTTCCAATGAAAGCTCTCCATTTGTTTGCTTGTCATTACTACCATCATTTTAATTTTCATCCTGGCCAGAGAGGCAATTTCTGGGGGACTTATTTTACAAAACGTTTCTGTAAAAAACTTAATTCCAGAGTTTCTACAGTAAATGTTTAGGAAGGGGGAAACATGTAGGTGAACGTGAGTCATCCGTCACCCCCGCCCTGCTCTGGTGATTCTCCGTTGGAAAACCAGAACCATGGGCTGAACTGGCATTTCTGTCTTTTTGGAATCACACTGTGCCTCAGGCCATGTTCATTTCCTGAACTAAACAGTTCAAGAAATCTGCTGAAAGGCAGCTGGCTAACTGCTGGTGTCTGGCAAGTCCCCATCTGTCCCCAAGCCCGGGGTCTTTTCCTCCTGCTTTCACTTTGCCTTTCTCTTAAGCAGGCGTCTCTCTTTGTTTTCAGGGGTGTCATTCACCTGAACTTTCCTTCCTATGTCCGTAAACTTGAGCTCTTTACCCTACCCTGCGGACCTCCGGCTTTGTCAAGTGACAAGACAGTTGTGTTGACTGTAGTTACCGCGCCGGTGATGGTGGAGATGACGACGGCGATGGTGGAGATGGGGTGCTGATGGTGTGGGGGAGCGCAGGCTGAGCGGGTGCCTAGAGAAGAATGGACCGCGGAGGCGGTGGCAAGTGGGGTGCGGAAGGGAAGCAGTGCGGAGGGGTTGCAGATGGGAGCTGTCCACGCACTGAAGTGCTGAAACGCCGCAGCCCAGGCATGGGGGGAGGGCGGGGAGGCGCTGCAAATAGAGAAGAGAGAAAAAAGGCAACAAATACCTTCACACAGGCGCCCAGGCTTGCTTTGGGAATGTGTTTCTGCAGGTGTTCTCGCGGCTGAACTCGGTGAGTGAGATCGCCTATTCTGGCAGGTTTGAGCTCAGATTTCTCTAGAAAGCTGTGAATGAGCCGGCTCCACCAGGCTGTGATTTTGGTAGGAGGCGTGTGCGCCGAGACTCTGTCCTTCTATACCGAGCCTGGCTTTCCCCTGGGTCCTAAATGCCTCCACACAGTTCCTCTCCTTCGTTCCTTCAAGACAGTGCCAAGAATAATTGTAATCAGTTAATATCTGGAACAAAAAGTGCAGGAACCATGCTCTCCACACAATGTTCAAAACAGATCTTTAAAATAAATTAATGTAAGCACTGAAACAAACCAGTGTGTGTGTGTGTGTGTATGTGTGTGTAATTTTGACAGATAAGAAAGTATCACTGACCAACAGGAAAGAGAAAGGATTATTTTGTTAACAAACGGTGTCAAGAAAATAAACTCTTTCACAAGGCTCTAATTAAAACGCCATCACACCAAAATAAATTAAACATAGATAAAATAGTTTGATTAAAAAGTAAAAATAACTAAAATACAATAAGCATTTGCAAATCTGAAAGGCTTCTGAACATAAGAAGCATGGAAGAAATCACACACACAAAAAGAAGAAGAAGAAGAAGAAGAAGAAGAAGAAGAAGAAGAAGAAGAAGAAGAAG
>NDGM011053289.1:0-21312 GCA_002564305.1 Octomys mimax | reverse complement strand
TAAATTTTTAAAAATAATATCAGTTTTATTAAATATTCGAGAACGGATCCAGAGGTCGGATTTATACAGGAGGGTAACACGAGGGGATTTATTTATTTATTTTCTCCTACTTGGCTAAACAAACGACATTCACTTTTATTCTTTTTGTAATTTTCCCTCTTTTTTTCCCTTTTTAAAATGAGATTGGAACACTGACGGTGCTAAACATAAATATAAATACAGAGACCACAAATACAGCTAAAAATATTCACACAAGAAACGGTCACAGTTTGTAATATGCCATAATGACCCCCAGGAATCTTTAAATACAATTTGCCTGGTCTGGGCATTTGCTGGGGCAGAGGGGCTGGGCTGGGGCTGCGGGGAGGCCCTGGGGGTGCTGTAGGGCCAAGGCTCGCCCTCCTTGGGCCACCCACCCTCCCAGGCTGCCAGGCCAGGCCCTGAGGCCCTATAGCAGAGGCCCCAGGCCCGGGAGCCTGCTCTCTGGGCGAGGGGGGTGGGGGGCACGACTTCATTTGGAGGGAAATCGTGGAGTCTGAAACGAGGTTCAGGGAACGTGCCCCCCAGGCCTGGGCGGGGGAAAGGGCCTGCAGATAAGCCGAGAAGGAGCTAAGAAGAGGAGACGTGTGGTGTGGAGTTGTGCGGAGAGGGAGGGGGTCCAGAGCTGACTTTCAGGTCCACTTTTGACTTCCTAATTCTGTTTTAGGGAGTCCAAACACATCAATTGTGCCAGTGATAAATACAGACTGTGTGATTAGGGGAGAGTTAGGATGAGCTTGGGGCAAGAGAAGGGTGGCAAGGACAGTTCTGGTCACTCTTTCTGCTTCTCCTCTTCTGTCTCTTCCCGCTTTTCCTCTTTTCCACCAAGGCTGTCAGCGGCGGCCCCTCCGCCGCCCCCCGAGAGTGTGGACGTGAGATTAGATTCTTTTTTCCACTTCATCCGGCGGTTCTGGAACCAGATTTTGATCTGTCGCTCGGTCAGGCAGAGTGCATTAGCGATCTCGATGCGCCGGCGCCGAGTTAGGTAACGATTGAAGTGAAATTCCTTCTCCAGTTCCAGTGTCTGGTACCGCGAGTAGATCTGGCGCCCACGCCTCCGGTCCGCTCCATAGCCGACCCCTAGAGATCCAGGCACAAAACACACTAAAAACCATCAGCAAAGTGTCCTTCCAAGATGCTTACGCCTACCAAAGTCCTGACCTCCCAACTTAGCCAGCAGATCGCAGCCCCCTCAAGCCCTAGCCTTCTAAATCTTTTTGTCTGCCCCACCCCCACTGGGGTTACACCCAGGACCCCAACTTATATAGTCCTCTCATAGGACATAGATAGATGTCCCAAAGAACCGTTGGGCGTGGGGTGGGGGAGCAGGGCAAAAACAGGCAAAAAGCTGCCAAAAAGCTGATATTTGAAAATCTCAATTACTGAGGATAAGGGCCCATTTCTCAAGGATTGAGCTTCCCCACCTCCCCAAGCATCCTACCTCTTTGGAAACTTCTCCCCACTTTTCTGTGCTGTCCTCTCCCTTCTTCTCAGCCTAAACTCTACTTTGGGGGACTCCCTATCCTTTCCCCTCCCCTCAACCCCCTGCCCTGTTCTTGCCCCCTCAGCTCGCCTTGGAGCCCAAGTCAGTCAGGGGCCGAGGGGGCCAGGCCCCTGTGAGCTCGCGCGGGAGGCAAGCAGAGGGGGCAGAAGAGAGGGCCCTGTCTCGGCGTCGGCGAGGAGGCGAGCGTGATTGTTTTTATGGGGCCATAAAAAACTCTCTCCGCCCGTTCTTCTAGGGAAGCTGGTCATAAAGCCAGTTCAGTTTATTTAATTTATATCTCAGAGCTGTAAAACTCACCACTGTGCGAGTTCATTCGCTGCATCCAGGGGTAAATCTGGATACTGGCTTTCTGGTCCTGGGGCGCAGTCCTGCCCTGCTCAGAACTAAAATCCTGAGCGATTGAGGTCTGTGTGTTATGTCCTAAGGTGTTTTGTCTGCAGTTTGAGAGCATGTCTTTCTCCTGGTAAAAGGAATTAGATCCATAGTCATACGGCCCCCGGCTGGAACTGAACACGACATTCTCCTGTGGCGAATAAAAGGGAGTCGAGTAGATCCGGTTCTGGGCAACGGCTGCTCCATAGGTCGAGAAATGCCTCACTGGATCATAGGCGGTGGAATTGAGGGCGACGTTGGGGAGGACGTCCTGGCCCCCGGCGAGGTGGCAGGATAAGGAAGGGTTAGTGAAGTAGGAATTCATCCCTTTGCCTTTACCTGGTCGGGCTATGATTTCTTTAATATTTATTTCTGTCTCCAGTTTGTACTCGGAACTAGATGGTTATAGGGACGGCTCCAATCCAGGACAGACAAAATGACAAAGTCAGCTGACCCCTTTCCAGCCAATCACAAGCAAGATGTCAAGAAGGGGGAAAAAAATCGCTTCTGCTTCTGTTGATTCCCTAGTTGAGACTAAGTGTGTGCTTTGAAAGTAAGACTTGGGTTTCTTTTAAAAATATATGTGTAAAGGGAACTGATTTGGGGGTGAAAGAGGGGTGCCTATCCTTGCGCAGGGACTTGGGCCCACAGAAAGAGAGATGTACTCCAAGAAATCTCTCATGCCCCAGCTAACTTTCTCTGCTGTGGTCAGAGTCTGGGTGGGAGAAATCCCTGTATTTTTAATCTAATTTCATCTTTAGTATTTGCTCCATTCTAAAATTACATCCTGATTACTTCATGGGCAGACCTCCCTCCCAGCTCAGGCTGCTCTCAGAAATACCATAGCAAATCCTGGTTTGACACTTCATGGAGTGAGTCTCCATCACTGAACTGATGTCTTTTTTCCAATAATTAAAAAATCAAAAGGAGAGAGAAATTTCATAAAGCACGACTCGCAGAGGAAGGAGAGTGTGGCTGAGTCAAGTTTAGAGAGGATGTGGGGACCCATGAAGTTTAAAGGGGTGAGGGTGAAACACTAGCATGCAGTGGCAAAGCTGAGGTGGGCAAAGGGAGCAATATCTGCTCTCTTCTGCCTGCAGCCCCTTTCTTCCTCCTCAGGACCCTCTTTTTGGGGAAACTCTTACAGCATTTTTGTCTAAAGAAGAAAATGCATAAAAATACCTTAGGAAAGAGAGGAAAAGAGGCAGAAGAAAGGGAGTAGAAAAAGAACTCTGAGAGTCCCTTTAGAGACATCAATTCCTGTTTATGTTGGTGAGAATTTATGATTTGGAGCCAGCCATGGCCGGTGGGGTAATTCACACAGGATCCAGCCAGAAAGAGAAGACTGGTGGGGCTCTGATGGACCGTGAGCCTTGCGGGCTCAGGCGCCTGCAGAGGTCAGAACCCCCCTATCCCCTCTGGATTCACTGCCCTGCCAGGGGAGGCGCCCCTGGACCTGAGTTCTGAGGCTTGAAGACTCTGGCAAAGGGCTCCAGGGGAGTTCTTGTCCAAGTGCCAGCCACCCCTGGACCCTCAGCAGCCTCTAGCCCAGTTTTTCCTCACCTTGGGGCTAAAGAAAAAAGGGAGGAAATGTTAGAAAAAGGCAGCTGGGTTCTAGGCTTCAGAGGGTGCTGCAGTGGGCAAACTGAAACAGCTGAAGGTGTGCAGATGGAGAGTTTCCCCTGATCCAAACTTAATTTGATATCTTGACATAGGCAGAAAATGCTTTGAGTTGACAAAGAGGATAGTGGGGCATGCATGCATAGCAGTGAACGCTCATATTTTTCCCCTCACTTTTTTGGGTGGTGGTGGTGCTGCTGCTGCTGACTATAACAAGAACCCGGATGTCGCCCGGATTTTATGATCTTTTCCTTCTGTGTAACAAAGCGGAGTAATCAATGGGTAGCAATAAAGCCATAAACGGGACTACGCTGGGAAAAAAACTCGTTTATTCATCTTCTGTAATGTTAAGGTTTCCCTGGAGTGTCGCTAGGGGAGAAAAATAAAGTTTCGAACCCAAAAGCAGACAGCGTGTGCAGGAGCTGGTGCAGACAACATGTTAGTTAATACATGAACCTCGTTAGGGGGTTGAAGGGTCTTTCTACTAGTTTGTGTTTGCCTTTTAAAATCCAATCCCCACCCCCTCCTTCAGAAAGAAAGAAAATTGGTTGGCATTTAGAATGGTAGGGGAAAGAGCCTTATAAAGGTTTTTCCCTTTGCAGTACATTTTCTTCTTCACAAAGAGATAAAGGTGAAAGGGTAGAAGAGGGTACTTACATTAAAAAGAAATTTTTAAGAGGAGTTATTTCTTTTGGGGGCGACATGGCAGGTACACAAACACAGACACCACTGTGGGTTACTTTTTGCTCTTGAATCCAGCTGTCCTCAAATTCATAGCATGCCTGGGCAGAGGTTTCCAACAGCTGGCTGGGGCTCCAGTCCCCCTGGAGGACAAGAGGTAGGGGGAGAGAGAAACACGGAGGGGAGTACCCTGGGGCTGAGCTAAGGAACAAGTCAGTGCACCCTTGGACAAAAGTAGCCTCTCTTAGAGTTTTCAGCCTCTTTTCTGCCCTGAAGGTAGCCGTGTAACAAGTAGAAGAGGCCGGAAGAAATAGTAACCCCCCATTTCGGAGCAAGATTGCTAAAAGGATAAATCATGTCAGTGGTATTTCTTTCAAGATATTAAATTGTTGCAATGTACAACAAATTGAATGATGGAAGATAGGATGCCTTTAATGAGGTTTTGCTTGCAGTGAGCGTGGATTTTCTATGTATTTTCAAATCTCTTTTATGGGTATCTTGAAAGAAGGAAGGGGCTTCTGGGGAAGCGTTGCCACAGCCCCCAGCAAGGATGTCCGAGTTTCTTTGAGCCCCTCCTTAACCAGATCTGGAGAGGAGAGGGGCCCCAAAGTTGAGGACACTCTCTTTTGGGGTCTAAAGGTGGTGGGCTTCAGGGTGGGCCACCTGAGGAGCAGAATGTAAGTCTCAGGCCCGGAAAGTTAAGTGTTTTATTACGTCCCTAAACAGAGGGCAGAGACTGAAAGGTCTCGCCGATTTATAATGAACAGAAACCAGCTGCTGGGAGAAAAGGGCAGAAATGCTGGAAGGGGGAAGAGGAGGGGAAGCAGAAATACAAATACATTTCCCACTGCTTAAATACCTTTGGAAAAATTAATTTCCAACACATTATCTTCCATCCCCTCCGTTCGTGTGAACAGGAGCCTCCTTTCAGTCAGATCTTTAATTATGCAGCTGAAATTTTGCTGGAGGATTCGCTCCAAGGGGGGAGAACAGGTCAGATGAACTCGATCTTTCCTCCATTGGACTGTATTTTCCTCTTTCATTTCATGTTCATTTTATTATTTTTCTTTAAGCAAAGAATGGCTATGGGGGGGCATCTGGGACTTGGAGTTTTCTAGATATATTTATATTTTCCTGTGAAATTTGTCTGAAAACAATTATGGAAATTCATCAGCAGAAGCAAGAACAGATGTTTTATTAAAACTGCAGTTGAGCTCTGTAAATACGCAGAAGTCTTGGGAAGGAGGGAGTGAACTCTTTGTTTCTATAAAACAAGCCTAGAGAAATGAGAGAACACCCCCATCAGGCCAGCAGGACCCTGCGCTGCTCTGGCCCTCAGCCTTCCACATTAGGCATATGGAGGGAGCTTGGTGTCAAGAGCAGGTTTTTGATTTTGGAACTAATTAGTAGATTCAAAAACTGAATTCAAAAATTCAGAAAAGGAATAAAGGAGGAAAGTTTGCTGCTCACTGCCCAGTCCTCCCCACACCAATCCAAAACACATGCTTCTCATGAGCACTAATTATAGGAGAGGAATTTACTGCCTGTGCCTTGGGCCTGAGTGGGGTGCAGTCACTGGCCAGGAGTCCCCAAGGCTAAGGGTAGCACTGGAACTGAGCTCTTGGGGGCTTCCTAGGGTGTGTTAAATGCTCCTATTTCAGCCGGCCTGGCCCAGCTCCAGAATAGGGAAAGATTAGGGGGTCTCTGGGCTCTGAGCTGGGGAGCCCATAGTTGGGACGAGATCCCCTGCCTGAAGAGGTTCTTGGGCAGGCCTTACTTTGCGTGACTTGGTTTCACTCTGCTCTGGGATACTTGAGGTGAGCAGGATACTATCCGCAATTTTTATTGGGGGAACATTCTTTTCTAAAGGGACTCTTAGCTTGTGTTCTGCCCGTCTCCTCTCTCTCTCTCCAGATCTCTAACTCCTTGAGGATGTTTGTGACTCACCCTCGCACTGCTACCAGTACTACATTCCCTGACTACCCTGGCCACAACAGCTTGGCGACTGCGGGGCTGCGTAGGGACTCCAACACTGGAGCTCCAAGGCTCAGTGCTCCATCGGCAAGGCAGTTGGCTGCTTAGAAGCCACTGCATCTGCCAGACCTATCCGACAACATCCTTAATTTTCCAGAGTCAGAGAAGAGCAGTTGCCTTGCCGGCTTCTTTTGTGCCACTGGGCAAAGGCCAAAATCCCTCTTACAGAGAAAGCCGAGTTTCAATAATTGCTGAGATCACCTCTAAAGAACTCTATTTGGTTAAGGCTTTGCAGTTCTGGAGTGGGTGCTCAGCGGGTTTCACTGGTTTATGATTTTTTATTTAAAAATAAAAAAATAAACCTATCCCAAATGCCTGGTGTTTTGTGTACAAGCTCCTTTGATATTGGAACAGAGTAAAAGGATTGCAGAGAGCTTCACTGTCTGCCAGAGAACATGAACACACAGGATTGGTCTGCTCAGGGACTCGACAGCATGGCTAAGCCAAGGGGCTCCCCGTTTCTCATAGATACAGGCCAGTTTTCTGGGCAGTACTCCCTCCATATACTGACTGCATTCCATAAAGGAACCCTCCTCCTTTCAAAGTTCAGGCTTGAAGACACTTGGGAAAAAGTGAAACTCGACTCAACCAACCCGGAAATAGATGCCATTTGTAGGTGCTGATATTTTTGTGGACTAGGTTCAGGCTGACCAGCTAAAAGGAATTGGGGGTCAGCTAGGAGAGGGGATAGGAGGAAGGGACCAGATGGGGCACGTCAAACTGCTGAGACTGCCCCAAACACCTCCGAGGCCTGCACTGGTGACTCTTTTTTTATAGCTAAGAAGGGGTTGAAGGACTGCTGAAGCTACTTTTGCTTTTTTGCAATTCAACAGAGAGAAAGTATATGGAAGGACTCTGCTAACTGATGTCATAGTTCCTCTCCTTTCTTTCTGTAATTTTGCCTGCCTTTTCCTTACTGGCACCCCACTTACTGCTGCTACTATTTGCAGATACAATCCCTCATATTGGTGCTCTGTCTTGACTTCTCAACTCACTTTTCTGGATGCAGATTAAAAAATAAAATAGGTCCCAAGTATCTCTGCTCTGTCACACCCAGAAAGCCCTCTTCTGTCTCTGTATCTGGGAAATTTTTTTTTTCTGGTTATCGGGGACCTAGCTCTCAAGTCTTCCACTTTTATCCTAAGCAGTTCAGGAGAGGGCTTGCGGAAAACCTTTGGAGTGAGGACCTCCTCCCTGCTGGGGTCTGGGAAGGACCACCTCAGGACACTTCAGAAAGGCAAAGAGGCCCCACTTGGTTTAGGTGGAAGAGTTAAAATCCAGAATATTCAGAATATCTTAGGGCTTCAGGAGGTTATCAGAGGAAGAAGGAGCCTACACAGTAGACCAAAGGGACCCCAAGGTCCTCGTTGTTCTTGTGCCCCCCAACATGCATAGCACACTGCTTAGCCCCATTCTAAAGGTTTATAAGAATTGTAAAAATCAAGAACTTGGCATTTATGACATCACAGTCATAGTAAGTTGTCATATGGAAATTGTAAATGTCATAAATGTCATGTACAGCAGAAGCTTTGTGTGTGGAACACATAGCCTCCTCTCATTTTTTTCTTTCCTCTTCTTATTCCTGTTCTAACTTCTCCCACTTTAAAATAAAATGTTATTATGTTCTGAAACAATAAGCCAACAATAAAACATCATCCTCACTTCCCTATAAATAATTTCATCCTTTATTGTTTGTAGTCTGAAAGGACCATTTAATCTATGCTGGTGAAAAAAGGGGAAGACATGGGGAGGAGGAAGTTAATTCAGAAAGAAGAATATTGCTTGCTTTGATGATATTCTTAGATTTGATAGCCAGGAGCACAATTAAAGGTGAACAGAGGCCTCCTCGACTCCACACCTGGTGTGATTGGAGATTTATAGGATCTGTGCAGAAGGGGCAATTTAATTTTGTAGAATTTGTTTAAATTTGCTGCTATTTGTGGGGGGGTTGAGGTAAGTGAAAGAGAGCAACATGCTTTATCTAGCTTTATGAATCCTCCAACATTACCCTGCCTGATTTAAAACCAACAACCCATGTCTCAGGGAATCTCCTGCAGAAAGGACTGGAGAAGTGTGATGAGGGGTGCTCAGTTCCTCAATGACTGCCCCCCTTAATCCAGCAATTACAGGGAAGGGACAAAAAGAGGCAAGAGGAGGGCTGACAGCAAGTCTCTCCACCACTAGGACACCCCGGAGGTTTATGGTGTCCCCATAATTCCCCTGACCCTATAAACAGCTGCTCTATTTTAGGACAATTTCTGCTTCCTTCCCTTGGAAAGTGAGAATGAGGAAGCAGGGATGGGGGGTGCTAGAAAGGGGAGGGAATTCAGGATTGCACTGCACTTTGTTCTCCTAGGCGAATTTGCTGGTTTGGCGGGTTTCAGACGCAGGGTGGCAGCAGACAAAACAAGTAAACAACTCACAGACACAATAAACAGGGGTGGCTGCAGCACCATGGCAGAGGCCCTGGGCTGGGTAAGGGGTATCATTCTGGGGTACTGTCACCCCAGCGGCTCAAGTGGGGTGGCCACCCAAAAGCTCAAGGCAGACTTCGGTGATGGCAGAAGGGAGGTAGAAGAAAACTGGTCTTCTGGTCTCCCAGGCACAGCTTGTCTGGACGTGAGATTCTTGGGAGGAACTCGAGTACTTTGGGACCGGGTGCGGACAACCCCTCCAGCCCTGTTTCTGTCCTCATTTTATATTATAGGGTTTTCCTTTGACATTTATATTTCCCCTCTGCTTTTTTCCTGGCCCTGGAAGCAAGAAAGGCTGGGAAAGGAGGCCGACTAATTCCCAGCAGCGGCACATACTCAACACTCCAGGCCCCAGCCAACAGGCCCAGTGTGGAGGCTCCCAAATAGCCTCCACCAGCTTTCTCTGCTGGCCTGGCCTTGTCCTGGCTCAGGCAGCAGACAAAATTAAAATGCAGTCCCACAAATAAACAGATTTAGATATCTGGGGGGACTAGAAAACTTCTAACTGGTCCTCGAAAGACACACGCAAGTCTGAGGTAGGGTGATTGGGCAAGGAACTCAGGACGAGGGAGAGATGTTCACCTTATCAGTTGTGGCTGCCTTTTCCGTTCACCAGTGTCTCTAAGCACCCTGGCAAAGCCATTCCAGACCACTACATGGAGGCCAGTTTACTAAACCACTCTAACCCCTTCACAGTCCCAGGGAGACTTTCAGAGCCAGAGTCCATCCCTGGCTGGCTGCTGAGAACAGCGTACAGGCCCATGACACCCATGAAAGATGGAATAAACTTCATTTTCAAGATGCCCGAGTTCCCCTTCTAAAACAGTCTGAAACTGGGGGAGTGTAGAGGAAGATGAGAAGGGAAAGCAGAAGGGGTTTAGTATTCCCCCAGTCCTGGTACCTGAACAGCAAAAACAGTAATGCCTGAGAAAGCCCTTGTAGCATCCATTGGTTACTAGAACCCCGCATACCCGATTCCAGCACGCACACATTTCCAGCAGAACAGCACAGAGGGTGTCTTTGGTGCACCCGGTGCTCTCAGGAGCTCATTCTCAAATAGTAAGGGCTAACAAAATTTCGCATGCACATAAAATGGTGTTTGAACGAATATAAGCATGGTAATACACAATTAAGCACTGAAGAAACATGAGTCTCAATATATTCACACATAAGTCTGTACACTTGAGCCTGTGTATATAATACATGTATAAAGCCACACAGCTTGGCTTCAGAACACAACAGCCAATCCAACAAGGTCGCTCGCCTTCTCCAAACAAGGTTGCATTCTCCGTGGGGATCACAACTAGCAGGCCAAGGAGGAAAAGGGTTTGTTCTGCCCATTTCTCTTCAGCTAGGAATTGGTGCATGAAATAGAGTGGATGGCAGGGCTGACAAAGCCCTACAAAGGGCATATCTGAGGGTGTCCAATGAATGGGCTTAGGAGAAACTCTGGGGCCCTAGGCTCTGGGGAAGGCTGCCAGGCCGTGATCCACAGATCAGAGTCTCTGCCCAGTCTCTCTGCTCTGGGTGTGCAGAGTCCTTGAGCCAGATTCTATTCTCAGCCACCCTGGCTATTATTAGATAATCACAGAAGAGTTCTCCTGCAGCGAGGACCACATCCACAGAGAATCTGGCCTGCAAGAAGGTTGAGGGCTGCCACTGGTGACCCCTCTTGTTCGAGTGTCACAGGAGAGGGAAAAGGGGAAGAAAACGGAAAGTAACTGGGAAGCAGGGGACTGTTTTATCCTCTGGGCAGAATGAGAAAGTGGAAAACCAGGGCCAGTCACTGCTATTACACTTTCTCTGCATGTCTGTCACATGCAGAGGTATCTAGGAGTGAAGGGCACGCAGTAAGGTGCGGACCCCTGAAAGGGACAGGAAATCGATAAAAATATGACGACATCTCAGGAGGGTGCTGTTAGCCATCAACCTCGCACCCTCGCACCCAGACACCTCGCTGTTAGCACCTTACACTAGATCCCGGTGGGCCTAGAGAAATACCCTAGTCTCACCCAGGCCCGCCCCTCCGATGGGAGGGGGCCCTCCAATATCCCAGGTGAATCTTACTGGCCCAAATAGCCTTTTCTAGAAACAGTTTTCTTGAGGGGACGAACAAAGGAGACGCATCCCCCCCCACACAGACCCCTCGCCAGTGCAGCGATCCACAGGGGCGTGCGTGGACAAAATACAGGCGAAGAAACAGAGGCCTCACCGGTCGGCGGTTCCCACAATACTCCAGAAGAAAGGCTCCCATTTTCGGGCCTCCCGGGCCCCTCTACCGTCCCACCGTACGCCCCTTGCCCTTTTCAGGTCCCACAGCCTCGGGTCCGGCCGACACAGCCTGGTTTCTCAAGGCATCAGCCCTCGGGCCGCGCCGCCGCGGCCGGAGAAAGCTCGGCAGCCAAGCAGGCGGCGGGCTGGGCCCATTTGGGGAGAGCCAAGCGTTTTTCTCGATCGTAAACAAGGAACGCGAAATTAGCCCCTCGGCAGACGCCTCTGCCGATACACCAGTGCTATGAGGGGGGGGGGTAGGAAGGGGAAGAGAAAAATGCCATTTCTTCCCTTGGGAGAATACCTCAGAAGCCTTTATGTCGGCTGCGAAAGGGGACTTTTGGGGGGGCAGGAGAGGAAGGGAAAGGGATTGTAGGGGGAGGGGAGAGAAGATTCACTGTCAGCTCAGGCCCAAGGGGTTTGATTTGAATGCAGTCGAACTATAGTTTTAACAATTTGATGAAAATGGGTTTCTCCCCCCTCCCTATCCCCGACGACTCGGGAGTTTAAACAGGAAATCGAGGAGCACTCCCCTCCCCCACGCGGGCTAGCTCAGAATCTCAGGCGCGCGCCCTGGGCAGGCATGGGGGTGCCGCTGATTTGGATGGAAGGTGAGTCTGGCCCTCAGACTCTCGGATCTTGTCAGGAAAATGCCTCCTCTCCAGCTCTGGGGTGTGTCTGCTGAGGTTTGTAAGCATTTTCATGTGCGTCGCTCTTTAAAAACGGAAACTTGGGCATGGAGCATGGGACCCAGGCCGGCGGGGAGCAGGGCGGGGTCATATATCAAACTGCAACGTATCAGGGCCACGTACATTTGGAAGAAATTAAGCCAGTGTTATGAAACCATATGTGTCAGGTTAAGACTATACAACACGCCATTAGCACCAATTATTGGGACGATCCTGAGCACCCAGGTCTCTCCCGGGCCACCCTATTCAGACGCTACTCTCGAACGAGACAGTCGCCCCGCGAGTCTCGATAGTGCCGCCGCAGCACCCAGAAGGCCTGGCCTGTGCCCGCCCTGCCTCGGGCCTTCCCCATCCCCACTTCTGCCCTAGACAGGGCAGATCCTAGCCTTGAGCCAGCAAGTGAGGCGAGTGAAACAGTTCACAGGGCACCCCTGGTGGAGTGGCTGCGGTTGCGGGTGGAGGGCGCCGGCCTCTGGAAAGGAAAGCGGATAGGCCTCTGTTCAAAGCACACAAGATGGCTTTTGAGCACTGCATCCCCCACCCCCACCCTCCACCCGCAGTGCTGGGTACCTCCCACCCTTCCCTCCGCCAGGGTGGGGGCGGGAGCAGGGGGTGGGCAGACGCTCTCCCCTCGGCTGACGCGCACCAGCCACCAGCCTCCCCCCTAATTGCCAATTAACAGGCCCAGCCGCTGCCGCCAGCCAAGCTACATTCGCTTCCTGCTCCGCGGCGCAGCTCTGGGCCCACACTGCGCATGTGTGAGCTCTCGCGGTCGCGCTCTCCGGGAAGGAGGGGGCTGCCCCATAGGGAGGAGGCGCTGGAAAGTTTGTTTGGGGGGTCGGGGCTGACGTGGTCGTTCGGGGGCAATGGGCAAAGCCTACAGGTTCTCTCTCCAGCCTTGGAGTTTGAGCCTTCAACCCCCTCCCTGGGGGGCTCAGTCCCATTAACCAAGAGTAGGCTGATCTAGAATGAACAGGTACAGACGCGGTGGGCGTCAGGCAGACCCCGGGCAAAGTCCTCTGGTCTCCCGATCCCCAACTTCGGCGCACAGCAATATCAGGACAACACATTCGTCCCACTACCAGTTACCAATATTCCACTTTATCCCCCCCTATTCCTCCCCATAATTTCCCACGAGCCCACCCTCTCGCCAGCCCCCCTCTGCTCTCTAACCAAGACAAGCCGCTGCTGTCCTTATCTTGAAACCGCCACCCAGCTACGGACCATTAGTTACATATTTGAACCAATAAGGAAACACTTACCGGGCGCTGCTGTCACTCTCCCTCTCTCCCTCTCTCTCTGCCTCTCTTTCCCACTCTCTGTCTTTCTCGTCTTCCCTCATTCTGTGCCGCTGCCGAGCCTGTCTCAGCTGCACACACACACATACTTTACATAAATGTAAAAATAAAAAAGAATAGTTCTGATCCTCAAAAAGCCAAGTAAAATTAAGGAGAGTTGCGGGAAGGGGACCGGAGGGAGAGCCGGATTGAGAGGTGGGGTGGAGGCATCTGTAGCTCCCTATCTCACTCCTGCTCCCGCATTCCTCCTGCCCCTTGGGGGCCGGAGGGCCGGGGGAAGAGAGGGAGAGGCCCTCAACTCCTGCCTCTCCCCTCCCATCCCCGCCCTCTCCAGGTGCCCCCAGTTTCCGGCAACTCCACCTGGAAGGAAAAAAATTAAATGGGGAGAAAATAATCATTAATCAGATTAATGAAAAAAAAATACTAATAATGAAGGGAGCGGCCAGCGCAGGTTTCCCTGGCACTGGTTAGGCTCTTACAGGGAGGACTGTTCTGCGGAGCGCTCCGAACGGACAAACCACAATAAAAAGTTCACGTTCATGGATGGAATCCACATGACTTCTTGTGGCCAATCCAACTTGTGAGTCGATCGTAAACTTTTATTACTCAGCTGTAAATTTTCTGCAAACAACCGGGAATGCGATGCATTTGTGTAGCGTGTGCAAATGGGAGCCGCGGTCGCCATGTTTACCCAATTCCCTCGGAAAGGGAGCACCCCTCACCCCGTCCCACCCCCACCCGCCGCCCACTCCCCACGGGCGGGCGGCCGCAGGCAAGCGCGGAAGGGGCAGAGAGGGGCTGCAAGGAGGGAAAGAAGCGAGGGTTCCACCGCTGGGGGTAGACTGCCTCCTTTTACTGTGCCCAATTTTAAATATTTTCCTTCATAAACGGAGATAATAAGGTTGGCTCTAGGGGAATCAACGCGTTGCAAAGATTTGTAACCTAGGGCAATGAAGTCAAAGGATGGAAAAGGGGTACCCTTACTATCCCTACCTTTTTTTTTTTTTTTTTAATCTAGGGAAAGAACATCCTTCCTATTTTCCTGTTCTGGTGCCATTCATAAACCCCCACCCTACCCGAAACAGAAAGAGAAGTGGAAGACACTGGCAGCATCTCCGACAAGGCTACCCAGGACGCGATGAAAAGAGCTAAAAAGGAGTAGCCTAGCCCTGGGCAGCTCTAGCAGCAGGAGGGATGAGAATCCGAGGCATCCTCCAGGACTCTCCAAGCAGTTCTAATCCCCGGGTCTCTTTCTCAGACAGTGACACTCTCTCCTGCCAAGACCATCCCTAGCACAGACCTCCCCACCTCCTAGGTTCTCCTGGCAGCTTACAGTTTTTTTAGAAGTAAAAACAAAATTAAAGCCCATTCTCTTGGTCCCCATTTCCTAGTCCTTTGAGGTGCCTAGGCATTTGGAACCCTTTCCGATTTTGTCTGATTGCCCATGTCCACCTGCCTTTTCCTGAAAAATTTCCTGGTTCGGTGTCTAGACATCTGGGACGTACTTCTGAGGCTCTAAAAGAAGGACTTTTTTTTTACTGTCCTGAATTCTATCTTCTGAACAAAAATTCCAGCCACCTCTTTGCTATTTCTCCAGATCCTTAATTTTGGTAGTGAACCTCATAAGATAAATTCTATTTGCTGCTGTTTGGCAGCTCAACCTCTCTCCCCACTGGCTGGAGATTGAAGTCCGGCAATCTCTCCTAGGTCGGGCATTGAGAGCTGGCACGAAAGTCAATGCTGGGTGCCCCTACCCCAGCCAACAGGGGATTCACCACCTCCCCAAACTTCCTCCACAGTAAGCAAAACAGTTCCCTCAACCGGATGCAGAGACCTCGTTTCTTTTACAAACCCATCCATAAATTTTATAACAGGTAGTTAAAAATTACGACAAGGAAGCGCTGGCCCAGCTTTTCACAATGGGCAGCCTGGAGAATGGGACAGCGCTGCGGGCAGCTCGCCGGAAATTTTACTTCTAGTCTGTGGCACAACCTGTCCTGGGTGCTCTATATTTGGGGCTGGGGGCGATTTTCCCAGCCACTAGGAAGTCAGTGGGGTATCTCATTTGGGGAAGATGAAACTGGGGAAGATGACCCATGCTCTGATTCAAGGGTTCCCCTCAAAGAGCTCTTCAGAAGCCCATTATATCCTGAGCACCCCCCTCCAAGATTTCTTCAACAGCAGCACCTTTCTTGGCCTCTGAAATAAGAGAGCCAGAGGGAGAGAAAATGCCGAGAATTTAAAAAAAAAAAAAAAAGCCCGAGAAACGAATTTGCCCCCTAACTTAATAGCTACATTATCCTGTCTCTATCGTTGAGATTAGAATAATAAATTCAAAGCGAAATGAGCAAGATGCTACAACTCAGCATTTTGAAAGATACTATTTTTCACAAATCACAAATAGCTTTCGGAAGCCTCTTTGATTGGCTAATAAAAAAAGTAAAGAATGTGAGAAAGTCCTATCTGCAGCAGAATGGTCCCCATTCCAGTAATGGGACGGCGGGAACATTTGGGAGGACGCATTTCTAAAGCAAGCCCATCGCGCTTGCAATTACGTTCCCCCATAAAACGGGAGATTTTACCTCTTTTTCTTTCTAAACGAGAAAACAGGCGGTGGGCAGGAGGAGCGGAGGAGCTGGTGCTGCATGAGAGGGTTCTTGGGGTTCCATTGGTCTGACCCTCCAGTTGCCCGACATTTCTATCGAAGCTGGGCACCAGACGCACCCCGCCCTGGGACGCGCCGGGCTTGGGGCCACGGACATTGCTAAGCAGGGCCTGAGATGAATGGAGCGTTTGGCATGGGGGAAAGGCGATTGAAGCCCTTCAGAACTACTTAATGCCGGTCTTATCCCGCCTGGCTGGTGGGCCAGATATTTTTATTAATAGCAATAATTCCACATTTGAAAATGAAAGGGCCCTCGGCCATCCCTCCGAGCATGAAGGGGATGTCTGTGGGAAGGCCCGAGAGAGGAGTGAAGTGCACTTTTGGGGCTTCTATATCCGGCAGCCGGTGTCTCCCATTGCAAACGGGGTTACCAGGCTGACTCCTCAACTTGCACCCCCGCGGGGACCCAAGGTTTGGGTAGATTTCCCAGAGCTTCTGCTGGAAGCCCGTGCTTCCAGCCCCGAAGCCTCTCTCAAGATGCAGGAGTCCCCTATGAACCTCCGCTTGACCCAGTCCAGTACTTGGGACCACATTTTCTGGGAGCCAGGGACTGGGACCCCAAGAAATAGACCAAGCAAGGTCTGGCCTGCACCCACATCTGGCAGAGGGAGGGGGAGAGAGAGAAAGGGAGAGGGAGAAGGAAAGTCTGGTTTTAGAGACCAGAAGATCCCCTCCTCTTCCCTTTCTCCATTCTCCTGGCTGAGTCAGAAGATTTGAATCTGTGGAATTTGAGATTATTTGACCAGAATCTTATTGGCATAAACAGAGTTCTCTGCTTAGGACTTCCAGAGACAAGTGAGAGACCTTTTGCCTTCTGGGTCCCTGAGCTTTCAACTCTTTATTTTAGGGAATGCCATTCCAATGGAGATTCCCTCTACCCTGCTGTGGCTGTGGTGAGGGAGAGTCTACTCAACAGCCCCCCCCCCCCAGCACCACCAATGGGCCATACTAAGGGGCCAGGCAAGGGCCCAATTGTCAAGGTGAAGCCTGGAGTAAGCTTGAACCAGCCAGGACAGAGGCTGGAGGGGATGCAAAGAGGCTGAGTGGCAGTAATGAGGGCCTGTGCTGGCAGTCTGAATTCCAAGATGTGGACACAGGCTGGTGAGTCCAGCTCACTGATCCCCTTTCCCTAGGGTGAAGCTTCCTCAGCCTTGTCACTTAATCACTTAACTGACCTTCTCTTTAGGCATCTTCCAGCCAAGGCTTCCTGGCAGGTCAGCTGCCTCCAGCCTCACACTCACTCCCACCTACCCTGTTCATTGCTCCAGTGCTGGATACAGGATGCCAAGAACTGGCTACGAAGAACAAGTGAAGAGCAGCAAGAACCCCATTGCCTCAGCTCTAGTCCCTAGCTCACCCTCAGCTCTAGTCCCTAGAAGAAAATGCTTAGCTTTGGAGGGGCATGGGGCAGATTCTTTGTCTGGGCCCAGCCCAGAGCTGAGGAGGAGGTGGATAAATGAGATCTTTCTTCCTATTTGGGGGTCCTAGCACCTCAAAACCCACTTTGTTTAGAGCCAAATTTCCCCCAAGAACACACAGGTATACCCTTCTTCCTGCCAAAGGATTGTTCTTCTTCCCTTCTCAACCCCCACCCGTCACCTGCCCTCCAGCCTCGCCTGTCCTTTCCACTCCCAGGCTGCTCCCACATGAGTTCTCCCACCCTAGAGCCAGCACTGTGGAGACCTTTTCCAGAAAGCTGGGAAAGGGGATGAGGAGGGAGGGGGTGGAGAGTGGGGGGAAAGCTGTGGAGAAAAGCAAGTCATTCCACCTTCAAATATTTTTCTTTTTTTTTTTTTATTATGACTCACGTATACAATACAAAGTACTTGGACCAGGAACAGGGCTGTCTGTCGGGACACAAAATCTACATTCATAGCTGGACATAAAGACAAATGACCAAAAATTATTATTATAGATATATTTTAACATTTTTTCTTTCAAGCACGTTGCATAAACAGAGAATTCAAGACAGAGTTAACTATACATTCAGTGCAATTTAGTTCTACTCTACTGGGGTTATAAGCACAATAAAAGCGCACAGGACCGGCGGGCTGGGCTAGGCAGTCTCAGTTGTTGGGTTTTTCTTAGTGAAATAAGCAGCAACAAACGACAACAAAACTGCATTACGAATACTCTCAAAGCAGGATTTCTTTCTATAGGTAGTGATAAAATACATTGGAGGTTTCATTCTTTTCTTCCTTTTTTTTCATTTTTCATTTTTTCTCTTTTTTTCTCCTATAGTAGGATTTATTTTTTTTTCCTTTTTCTTTCCCAAGATTATTGCAGGTTCCCTTTAGGTAGTATGTTAAAGAGTTATTATTATTATTATTATTATTATTATTTTCATGATTATGGTGATTTCTGAGTGCTAATACTAATGCAGCTCAGAGGATGCCGGGCCCAAAAGAACAGAAATCAAACAGCAAACATCAAAGGCTAAGCCAAAGGTGAGAAAAAACATGGGCCCGAGTGACCATGGATGGCTAGGTAGGATTTCAGAGGCCACAGTAGGCCCCAATCACCACTTAGGAAGGGGGAAGGTTTCTGTCAGGTTCCTAGAGAAAGTCAAGGGGGCTTTCTAAGCTGGGAGCCCCACGGAGGGGGAGGGGATACTCTTTGCTCTCTTTTCCTTATTTCTTTTAATTTCTTCTCTTCCTTTCTTCATTTTTTCTTTCCTTTCTTTATTTTAAAAAATAAATTTAGTGCACTAATCCTAGCATAAAAACGAAGTCTGGAATCCTCTTTGCACTTTGAGGGCTTCTCCTCTACAATAAATATCAGAGAACAAGGCCGTTTCTCAGGGAGCATGGTGGCCAGGCGCAGACAGAGGTGAGGAGGCCAGGTCTCAGACCTGAGAGTCCAGGAAAGACTCAGGAGGTGGGAGTAGGGACAAGAGTCTGTGTTGGGGCAAGGAATGGAACACAGTCCGAACTTTTCTCTGTGTCTCAGTCTCCCCCCTCCAGCCCCCAAACAAATAAAGAGCAAGGGAAGTCCAAAGGCAATAAAACCAGAGCTGCAAGTATCTGACAGGTAGTTAGAGTTGTGAGTGTCATTCTATTCTCTATAAAAGCAAATGACAGTCGTAAACTTCTCAATTTATCTGCTACCATAAAACGAAACTTCAAGGGAGTTGCTAAAGGGGGGAGATTTTCTCTTTTTGCTTAGTCCTTGTTTTCTTCCTTTTCCTCTTCTTCTTTTTCCTCTTCCTCATTTCCTTCTTCTTCCACCTTCTCCTCATCTCGGGCCCCAGGCAGTTTATCCTTGTTGTTCTCCTTTTTCCACTTCATCCTTCGGTTCTGGAACCAGATCTTCACTTGTCTCTCCGTTAGTCCCAGGGCATGAGAGACTTCAATCCGGCGCTTTCGTGTCAAATAAGGATTAAAGAGAAACTCCTTTTCTAGTTCCAAGGTCTGATACCGGCTGTAAGTTTGCCTTCCGCTGCGCCGCCCGGGAGCTGGACAGAACAGAACCCCAGTCTGGTTATGTCTGGGTGGAGGCTGATGTCCTCCAGCCATTCTGCCTCCCCTAAAGTTCCCCCACTGGTCTCCCCAGATCTCTTCCTTCCTCCGGAGGCAAAAGCCTCAGGCAGGCAAGGGCAGAAAAGTTTGGGGGATTGTTTTGGTTTGGTTTCACCTTGGGAGGTAGGTTGAGGGTAGGGACCCCGACTAGGTTGTCTCAACATTGGGGGCTTGAAGGGGCCAGGGAAACCTTGCAGTGTCCCAGGCCTGCAAGCTCAGGAAACTGGCCCTTGCAGCTTTGTTTACAAGTACAGAATGGCATTTAGTGAACAGTGCTGGGGACAGAATCTGTTCCCAAAAGAAAGGAAAAAGGGCTGGGGATAAAGGAGAGGGCTCTGCCCAGTGCCCCCTCCCTTCTCTCTCTGCCTAATGCTTTTCCAATAAGAAAAATAATTGATCTCCTGGAATGTATCAGTGCTCCGCCTGATTGCTAACTGGAGACCAGCAAATAAATCACGGGCCATCCCTGCCGGAACTTGTCGCTTTATCACTTCCCCCTGTACTTCGAAATTGGGCGTGAGGGGCCACCCTTAGAGGGGCTCATGGCCTGAGTGAGTCTGGAGGTCCCAGGGAGACCCCACAAGCCCTTGGTTGGAGGGGAGCCTGGCTAGGGTCCTCTGATCTCCAGACACTCCTAATCTCTATGCCCTTCTCCTTTTGAGCACTATTTTTTCCTTCCTCTCAGCCTTCCTGTCTTCTCTTCAGCTGGGGGGAAGTCCAGAAAAGTTGGGGTAGTGGCCCTCAGGCTGGCTCTCTGAGAGCAGGCAGTGGGGACCCTAGAGAGCCAGAGTGTCCTTGGGGTCCCGACATTCTCTCTGGCTAAGAGACAAACAGGGGTCTCCCTTAAAACCAAGACAGCTTGGCCACTCTCCTGGACTGCAGGCTCTCTGCCTTTGGAGAGATCGGTTAGCAGCTCCAAAGACTGCTAACGTCAGGATACCCTTGCCAGCCACCTCCTCAACTTTGACTTTAGTGATGGGAGCAAGAAGAGATAGACAGACGGACATGGAGGAAAGAACTTTTAACCCTTTGCACCCACACACCCTCTTTCCTCCACCTTCACCCCAATCCCCCAAATGTCCAAGACACCCCCCTGCCCCACCCCCAGCCAAGCCTTCCCAACCTCGAGAAACCCACCCAGGCAAGGGAGAGAGTGGGTGGGGCAGGAGAGACCCCAAAGCCAGAAGGGAAAGCAAGGGCAGACAAAAAGGAGGCGAGGGAGGGGGGGAAGACCCCAGAGCGCGGGAGACCGAGGGGGAAAGAGAAAAGGCTTCTCACCGTGGGGTCTCATCCATGGAAACATGAGGCTGGGAGACGAGTTTTGATTTAAGTGGCCTTGTCCTTCGCTACTGTTAGTGTTGGCGGAGGATTTACAGTCGGGATATTGCACCACGCTCGCCTCTTGCTGAGCCCCATAAAGGGACTGTCTGGGGAGCGCCTCGTAGCCATAGAATTTGGAGGCGTCTCCGTGGCAGCTAAGAGAGCACGGGTTCTGCTGGTAGCCCGAGTTGGAGATGCCGGAGGTGCCGTGGTGGAAGAAGTCTTGGACGTGGTGCGAGGCGTGCTGGAAGCCGGGCGCCGAGCCGCCGGGCCCGTACACCAGCGCATGGCTCCTGCCCACGCTCTGAGGGAACCGGCAGTCGTAGTAGGCCGGTTCCAGGGACTCGCCGCCTTTGTATTTGGAGAACAGGGGGTTGACGAAGTAGGAGCTCATGCTGGGTACATGAAACCCGCGGCCCCCTCCCCTCTGGCTCAAGGCTCCCCCGCCTGGGACCCCCGAAACTCCCCTCCCCCCGGGACCGATCCCCAGGCCGGCGGGCTCCCCGGGCCGTGCTGGGCTGGTGGGCTGGGGGCTGGGCAGGTGGGGGCGCCGCGGTGCCGGCTCCGGGGCTGGGCGCGGGCGGCGGCGGCGGCGAGCGGCGGCGTTGGCGGCGGCTCTCCTCACTGTCGGTAGGTAGAGCTCGCGCTCTCACTTAGCTCTTTCCTTTAACAGCCCAGGCGAATTCCTCAGACTCCCGGCGGTGGCGGCGCTTACACGCGATTCGCGTTCATCAATCCACGACATGAAGACAGGCGAGAGAGAGAGAGGGAGAGGGAGAGAGAGAAAGAGAGAGAGAGAGAGAGAGAGAGAGAGAGAGAGAGAGAGA
>NDGM011053288.1:0-11488 GCA_002564305.1 Octomys mimax | reverse complement strand
AAGACCTATATAACAAGAAATGTAACTTTTGTATCTGCCAAGGTCAGTCATATCCCCTCAGGACTTACCCTAAAGCCCTGTACTGCAGTTTGTAGATCCTTTGTCAGTGTCAACCATGTGGATGAGTCAGGTTTTGTTTGCATGGGCCAATAAAGTACCTTGGAGTGTGCCACTTTCCCTCTCTATAGTGATACTCCACTCCATCTCTAAGGTCCTAATAATGTATTAATTCAGTGTTGATGAACTGTCTACTGTAAGATAATTGCTGTTAGAAATAAGAATGAGCATCCTTTTGTCTTCCTAGACACCCTGATTTACTCACTAAAATAACATTTACTGCAGAGATTTAAGCAAAGCTGACTCTTTGGGGTATTCTGACAAATATTTTGCAACTAATCCCTCGTTTTTCCTCAACCTTGCTTACTTGCTGTTAATCTTATCACATGATCAGTTCTAGTTTCTCAGATGGTGTTCTGTGAATTTGAATAGACAGTATAAATTATTTTTGTGAATAAAATTTTATGAGACACTGCATCAGATACTTCAGTAAAATTCAGATATATTATTATATCCATTATGGATATTCATGATGTAATTTTGTAATTATATTTTTTAAAATTGAATTTGTATAGCCTTATTATCTAATTATTCAGTCCACACTGTTCATAGGTACATAAATGTTTATTGCTGTGTTCCTTAATGTTGGCTTACCGTATTTACTAGAAAGAGTATCACGAGTAAATTCTATGATTCTTCTACTTTCTCTGTTATAAATGCTATGCAGACATGATATCCTGTGCAAACACTATGAGTACAAATCTTTCTTCTCATTGAATTAAGAGAAAGTAGCTGCATATTTATCCTATTTTGTATATATAGATACAAAATGGTCCTTCATTTATATTCCCTTGTTTTGTTTAGTTTTGTCAGAGATGGGTATTCCACTGACATTTAAACATTGTAGGTGAGTGAATTCAGCAAAATAACCCAATATAGTCTTGTTCTATGACTAATTACTATGAAGACAAGAATATGCAATGTATTAATTATTGTAACTGTCCTACTATCCTGTTTTGAAACTGTCTCATTGCTATGTGCTTCTCAATAAAATTAATTTAAAAAACGCTATGTAGCTTTTGTATTCTCTTACAATATCCTGTTATTTCTTTAGGTTAGAAAAATTAGTAGAGGGCAATAACACATAGTCCTTTTTTGTTTGAGTACTCATGAGGAATCACGGTGGGCTTAAGCACTCCCAGCACTCAAGAAGAAGGGGAAAGCCCTAAGTGCAGTACTATCTAAAGACAATTTTGTCCTCCCAAGTTCTGTTCTTCAGGCACTGAGGAGAACATGAGACTCAAGGAAGATATTCACTCATAAAAACTGTCTGAGCGGGTCATTCACTCTGCCTGATGCTATAGACTCTGAGAACGACAGTAAGTGTGATGCCTACATTTTTGTGAAGACGTCACAGTGTGCTTTAACTACTGACCACCTCTGCTGTACCATGTGGATATATAAGCTATCCAACCTATACACCACTTCTTCCTCCACAAAAGCGGCTTGAGGCAGAGGCGAGGTACCTTGAAGTTAGTTCTGGATGCTATTTCTAAAGGGTAGTTTTAACATTGTCAGTGAATATACTTTGGAACTTCTTTGTACCACAGAAATGTGAATTCTAGTAGTTTTCTTCACTTTCTAGATATTTTGAATTGTTATATAAATTAAAACATAATCACTTTTAGGTAGTGAGTTAGGCTACTGGATTTCCTTTGTGACTAATGAGGAATATGTATAATTGCCAAATCCTTCTTAATTGAAAAATGTCTCCTACTCAAATTCCTCAGTTATCAAGGACTGGACTAGATATGAAGATGAATGTAGAATATATAATAACTGCTTATTTTCCAAATTAGAACTTGGAGATAGTTATTCATAAGTCATAAAATTTTGTATGAGAAGTCCAGAGCCTTTATTTTAGTGCCAAGAAAATGAGGTTGCATAGAGCCAAAGACGATCATCCAAGATGCATGAAAGAATGGAAATCAGTATCTGCATTTCCCACACCCTGAATGATAATTTTTTTATTATGTCTTCTTCTACTATCAGAGTTATTAAGGAAGACAAGGAGCACAGATATCTGCACACACACCAGCATCCACATAGCTAAATAGCCTTATAATCATTCAAATAAAAAACAGATAATCAATTTGTCATTGAAGAATGTGAATAACAACATTCTTCAACAGTAGACATGAATCCATTCCACCTTTAAGGTAAAAAACCAAATAGGGTGAAAGAGGCCACACACTAGTCTCTGGTTTTCTAGTTGAGAAAAAGAGCTTCAATTTGCACACAGAAATGTTTCCGTATAGGGAACAAAAGGTGGTGTCATTTTACGCAATCTCAGTACTTCACAACACATGACATGTATTTTGTCTTTCCCAGTGGTACAGTTTGGTGAAGCATTTGAAAAAGTATAGTACTAAACAAAGTTAAATAAAATTTAATTTTTAAAAAAATTGAACGGTATAGTAATTATATTCAAAAGCTCTAGGTATCTCTAAGTGCAGAGAACTCACGTAATTCCATCTTCATCTTTTGTTCTTTTCTCCAATTAAAAATGTCACAGCAGAGGTTCTCTTATGTCCTGAGTCCTCACTGACCTTGAAGCCCAATGGAACATCCATCTCTGACAAAACAAAAAAGAGGAGGATATAAATGCAGGATCATTTTGTTGTAAAACAAATTATATATATATATATATATATATATATATAATAAATATACATATATATACACATTTGATCAGTGAATCATGCCACAGTGAGAAAGAAATTATATATATATATATATATATATATATATATATATATATGGATAGATATATAGCTACTTTCTCTTAGGTCATTGAGAAGAAAAGTCTGTGCTTATATTGTTTAGACAAGATATCATGTCTGCATCTTGTCCTCTGAATAGCTACTATAAAGACAACAATACACAATGTATTGATTATTGTAACAGTCCTACTAACCTGTTTTGAAACTGTTCCTTCGCTATTTTATCTTTTTTCTCAGTAAAATGAATACAAAAATAAAATAAAATAAAATAAAACCTGGCTCTGAAAGCAAAAAAAACAAACAGTGGAGCCAACCAGGTAAGAGCATGATAGTTAAAATATGAATTGTAGCTAATAATTTCAAAGAATAGTTGCCTTCTGTTTTATATGTAAAAGGCCCAGAAACTGTGCTGTGTAAGGCATTATTAAACCACTTAAATACATTTTGCCCCCAAAAAGGTGAAAAAATTGTGAGATAACTCATGTTAAAATGTAATGTCTATTCTTTCTAAAGAATTGGATTTATTCTGTGAAAACATTACAGAAAAACATACTAGATCAACATAAGAAGTGATATTCTAACCTAAGAGATTCTCTAAGGTGGAGTGATGTTACTCACTAAGATTCTTTACTCCTAAGGGTTTTAAACAAAGTCCTACACATTTCTGTGTGACTGTGAGCAGTTGTTCAACCCAGATGACCTCTAGTCCCTTCCCAGAGTCCACACTTCTGCTAAGATGTTACTGAGCAACTACGCCAGCAAGAATGCCATGCACATCTAAAAGAAAGATAGTGTTTAGTGCTATTGATTCAAGAGATTGGTTGTGGCTGCATAGAGTTATATATTGAGAAGGATCCTGAGGTCACCTTGGCTTGGCATGAGTGAACACTGGGGTCGGTGAATCATACCACAGTGAGAAAGAAATTAAGAAATAAATTCATTCGGGTATGCTGCCTGGCATGTGCCATCTTGACCTTAAAAAGACAATCTGTCTTTTTTCCAATTTCTAGGATTTGATCATTCATTAAATTCTTTTGTTCTTTATGTGCTAAAGCATATTTGGTTAACATAGTTTCGAAATTTCAATGATGAATAGGCTGCCATGCCAAAGGGGTTTTTTAAATTAACAGAACATTATACATTTATAACTTAGAATAAAGCATGTGGCATATGTTACAATCCATTTCAGGATGACTTATGATTTGATTAAAGATTATAATGAACAATCAGAGGATTTAACTAATATAAAATTTTATTCAAATTGGCCATTTAAATTATTGAAAATCTATCTGGACTTGTGTTTTGGGAAGCTTTGCGTCTGACTTCCATATGCCCTTTGTTCTTCTGTAAAGTTTGCCTGGCTTACAGGAAATTATTCAGTACAAAGCTCAATTACAAATGTGCTTTGACAATGGGGAAGCTGTATCTGTAGTCTTATCTGCCACTTCAACAGAGACGATAAAAGGTTCCATGGCTGGGAATATAAATGCATACGCCTACAAACAGCAGCAGTACTTGTCCTCAGTTTGAAACTCAGGAAAAGATGAACATTTTCAGTGATTCTGGTTTGGAAAGTGAGTCACATTTTTAAGATTATTCCCGTAATCAGATCTCCTTGTCTTAAAGAAATAATGGAGCGGGGTGTATGCGAATTCTTACGGTATACAGCCATAATAAAAAGTAAAAATCATAGCTGCTACTAGTTTGCTTTCTGCCAAAGTATGGAACTATTTCAGAGAACCTGAAATCTAATGATCTTGAGAAAACTGCAGTTTGCATTTTCATATGGAGGACCTTTCCTAAGTGATTTTTGTATATATTGCAGTTATATATTTCTTCAACATCCAAGATCAATGTGTGTATTTTCTTCCATTTATTTCCCCTTCTAAAGAAATTTATTTTTGACTATACTCTAGTGAAGTCTGCCTGCCTCAACACAAAGACTGTACAGATGAGATGACACAATAATAGAAGCAAAAATAATGGTAGAGGAGACATATTTGAGTTCTAATAAAAGTTTCTAACTATGCAACTGACAGTTTATATGCTTGTATTTTTACATGTTAGGTAGAACTACACATAGTTATCTTAAAGTAATAATTTGGTGAAGGCTGAACACCATATACCTACCTTTTTTTGCTTAAAATACTCCCTACCACCCATGGATGACAGAGTAAACTCTTCCAGACATTTACCTGTTTAGAAGGAGGGAAGCAACGATAGATCTCACAAAGGCAGCAGGCTCTGTGCTCAAGTTATTTTCAGTTTCCAAGAATAAAGAGGCTGAGTCCGGCTGCAACTACAAGGCAATGTGGTGTGTGTTTAATGTGTACTTCAACCTGTAGGATGCCACCTAGCAGGCCTAGAGGGGTGATGCTCAGAGTGGCAGACAGCATGGTGCCTGGGGAAGCCACAAGTACAGTGAGTGAGGTGAAGGGCGAGGAAGGTCTGGAGAACAAAAAGCAGGAATGAGAACAAGTTAGCACATGCATAGTACTTCAATTAAAGGAATACCAGGCCCCGATCAAGAAATCCCAGCTATTATCCAGTATACTTGCACACTGGAGAGTGGGAGTCATGTGCACGTCTGATTCTTTTCTAGCTCACACATTAATTCTCCAGCCCTCTTCCTGCATAACTTCTGCACTGAACGCCAAAACTGAGAGGACAGCCCTACACTACAATAAGTAGTTTGGGAATGGCTCTGAACCAAAGCAGTTGTTTGATTCTGATCCAGGAATACCATTGCCATTACTCTCTCCTAAAATATTACAGATGGGAACACTGCACTCATGAAATGTGCATGATCCCTTACATTAGTGTCTTTTAGGAAAAAAAATCACTCTTTGAACCAATCTCACAATATACTTAGCACAAAATACTTTTAAGATTTTGCTGCTAAAGAGCTCAGCATAATAATGGCGCTATCAGAATGCCAGGAAAAAATATAAATTCTTTTTAGAGGCTGCTGAATGCATTTCATTTGACTGTACTTATGTCTAGGAGGGGTAAGCGTATACTGTCATTTTAATATTGACACTGTGTATTTATCCTCATTATGGTTCTGATGGTGGTAAGAAGAGAGTCTTTTTAACGAGGGCCAGGGAATATGAAAAGAGCCATTGAGTTGAAGCCATTGAGTTCCATGGAAACTGCCCATGAAACCTGTCCCAGGGCTCCAAATATCATACAGTTCTGTGCTTTCATGATGTGGTCTTTATCCTCTGAACCATGAAGAGGGTGAAGGATCCTCTAGAACACGCCTTTGAGACTTTAATTTTTCATTAAATGTGTAGGTGGAAAATTGTGATTTATAAGTAATGGTGTATAAAAATAAGAGGTCACGGTCAATCACTGCACCTGCCTAGTTCTCATTGCTTTGTCCCTAGGAAATGGCATTGTTTGTAACAGTGAATGCAGTGCCACTCAGAAGTGAAGGCAAAGTCAGACTCTCAACAAAATCTTTAGATTTTTTTCAGGGTTTTATTGTTTTAGGAGTCAGTGTGTGTTAGGACATCCTGTTAGCTGTGCATGTAGTCCCAGCAGTAGAAATCTCTTCAGTCCAATAATAAATAGGGGCCATTAAAATATCATTTTTGACAAACACCTTGAAGGGTCCTCACGCATTTTTCAGGGTACCAAACATCATGTGAAAGTAAAGATTATATAATTCATATTGAAGAGCTCAAAAAAATGTACTTTTTTTAAATGAGGAAAAATTAAGATATCTCATTTTTCTGTTCCAAAAACATGTGTGGCATAATATTTTCAGAATAATACTATATTCAGTATAAATGAAGTTATATTTTAAGTTGAGGTTATGTGTAAACATAATGAAAGTTTTAAAATGATTTTCAACAAATTTCAAAAATTACATTTGGTTTAAACTACGTAAACCTATTTTGCTAGCTTATAACTCCAGTAAATTCTTCCCCTTCAAGATGGCTGTATTTGACATTGTGAATTGAATTTTATGTTCTCATTAAAACTAAAACATTTTCATAACCAAATACAAAAAGAATAATAAAAGTTATTACACTATCTATTGTTATCTTCGAAGTAGTTATAAGTACAAGATATAAGCCAATAAGATTCTTACAGAAAAAGAAGCAAATATAATAACCCAACTTTTCAGTACACTAAGACAAACTTTTAGTATAAATGAAACAAATTGGCATATATAGCAAAACATTTTTAAAGCAACAAATTATGTCATTAGGGAAAGTATGAGAATTTCTCTCCACTTCCTATGAATCTCCCTTCTGCTTTCCTCTATATATGTCTGTTATATCTACACATTAACAAATATGACCTGCATACCTGTGACTCAGATAGGAAGGCCATCGATCATCTTTCCTCTGTGCAAATGGAAGGTGGAAAAAACAATATCGGTCCAAACTTTACCACATTTTCATTACCTGGGCACAAGAAGCCCCCTAGTATTTCAATCATAATAGATGAGGCCATTATTGGAATTTAATTAGCAAAGTGATTATTTTTCTGCTTGTGTAGAAAGATAATTCACATAACCATAAATAAAACCCAAAAATCTATCTCATCATAGACTTTGTATACTTTCCTGGATTACAGTGTTGCCCTATCATAATGAAATCATGTGTAAACTATGAATATAGTACAGTAAATTAACTTGAGGGCAAAGGGAATTTTTAGCTTCTTTCCAAAATTTAGGTTGTCATTTTTTTTTTTTTTTTCGGAACCGGGGATTGAACTCAGGCCCTTGTGCTTGCCAGGGAAGCACTTATTCTACTGAGACATCTCCCCGGCCCCCTATCATTTAAAATTTTTAAATAAAGTAATAAATAAAGTGGTTGGCCTACCAGGTATTTGCACCCCTAGATCTTAAAATTCATCATATACAGGACTTACATGGTTATAATTATATATAAACTACTAAATTATAACACAAGGAAAAATATCTCTACATTTGTCATGTAACAGTATCTATAGAGAATCAATATATGGATTGGTATATGAAGATAGAGGTACTTTAAGGAAAATATCATACAGTAAGATTTAAAATATAAGGAGAATCATCACTGGGCTGGTATTGTAAGTTGTAGGTTTGTGTATATGGTGAATGTGTGTCTGTGTGTATTATATACATATATGTATAATAGCCTCATTAAGGTATAATTGATACACACAAAATCACATATGTTTAATATATTGAGTTTGGATGGATGGTACATCTATGATGTCACAACATCAATCAAAATAATAAATAGATTCATTACCTCCAACAAATTGTCTCTGCCCTTTGTGTTTTGGTTCATTTCATTTTGTTTGCTTACGCATTTTTCACTAAGAAAACTTGACGTGGGACTTACCCTCTTGACACAGTTTTAAAGGCCCAGTGCCATGCTATATAATCATTCTGTTGAAAAGCTGATCTCTAGAACTTCTATTGCAGAACCGAAACTTTATGTCTATTAAGGAACAACTCCCCATTCCTTCTTTGCATAGTCCCTGAACACCAGAATTCCATTCCATTCCATTCCATTTCATCTTGTCCCGTTCCATCTCATCCTATCATGTCATTTGTCCTTTTAGTAACCTATTTCAGTACTCCATTAAAGTGGAATCATCCAATATTTGTCATTCTACCCCTGTTGGCTGATTTCACTTAGCATGTCTTTAAAGTTCAGCCATGTTGTAGTATACAACAGAATTGCCTTCCTGTTTTGAAAGCCAAGTTACAGACTATTCGATGTAGCACCAATCTGCTCTGTCCACTCATCGGCTCATGCACATTCCAGGGTTTCCGTATCTGAGCTATGGTACACGTGGCTGCAGCAATCCAGAGAATGAAGATTTCTCTTCAAGATCCGGAAGTCAATTCCATTGGACATGTACCTCAAATTGGAATTGCTGAATTATGTAATGGTTGAGTTTTAAATGTTTCAAGAACTTCTACACTGTTTTCCATAACGGCTACACAAGCCTTATTTTCCATTAAGAAAGTAAAAGTTCTGATTTATCCAAATCCTCTCCAGAGCTCAATATGTTCTTTTAAAAATTAGCCATTCTGATAACTGTGATGCTTATTGTGGTTTTGATGTGCACTGCCCTGATGATTAGTGATTTTGATGACCATTTCATATAACTTACGTTTTTCTGTTTTCTCCTAAGAAATATCTATTTAATCATCTTAGTGATGAATGCATTCAGCTGCATATGTACATCTGTTTTAAATTCATTGATCACCTTAGTAACTAAAACCTTTTGCCTATTTTAGACAAAAGTGATTGGTCTTTTTGCTGTTAAATTGTAGCCTTCCTTGTATATGAGGATATTAACCATTTATCAGATGAAAGATTTATAAGTGCTTTCTTTCCTTTTGTAGGTTGTCTCTCTGCTGTTTATGTTGTTTCTTTTACTATAGAGAATCTTTATAGTTTGATATAGTTTCACTTGTCTTTTGGTACTATATATAGTCATTTAATTATGTCCATGTGGTTTATTTCTGTACTCTGCTTTGTTTTTCCATTGGTCTAAATATTTGTCTTTGTTCCAGTATCATTTCATTTTAATTATTGTAGATTTCTGATATATCATGACAGCAAGAGGTACTGTGCCTTCAACTTTGTTCTTCTTCCCTATCATAGTTCTGTCACTATAATTCCATGTGAATGATAAGATTTCTTTTTCTGTAAATAATACTACAAAGACTTTAATAATGTTGAATCTGTATATCACATCGGGTAGTATATACATTTAAACAGTTATTATCTATCAACATACATGTATATGTTGGCATGTATTCATGTCTACTCTAGTTTCTTTCATCAATATAGTATATTTTCTATGTAGAAATCTTTCACTTTCTTGCGTAGATGTTTTCCTGAGTATTTTATCCATTTGATGCTTAGCTTCCTTCCTGATACTTTTATTGATACTTCACTGTCACTATACAGAGATACAGCTAATTTTGTACATTTCTCTTATGCCCTATAATTGTACTAAATCTGCTTATTGTATCTTAGGGTTTCTTGTTTATGTATGCCATATCATTTGAAAACAAAGACATCTTCTTTTTCCTTAATTGGGTGCTTCATTTATTTTTTGTTCTTACTAATTGAACTGATTAGTGTTTCTAGTGTATTGAAAATAAGTTGCGGAAGTCGGAATACTTGCCATGCTTTTAATTTTAGAAGAAAGTCTTTCTGTTTTTTCGCTGTTATGATGCTAATTTAAGCATATCATACTTAACCTTTCTTGTATTTCTATACCCAGTTGTTGAGCACCTTTTGTAAAGAAAGAATATTGAATTTAGTTAACTGTTTTCTTCATCGACTGAGATGTAGATTTTCAATCCTTCATCTTCTGAAGGTGATTTATTACATTTATTCATTTGTATATATGTTAACTTCTATGCACACCTGGAAAACTTCAACTTTACCATTGTGTACGATCCTTTTAATATGATGTTGAATTTTGTTTGTGAGAATTTTATTGAGGATTTCACATCTGCATTTCTCAGTGGTCTGACAAAATGCTCTGCAAATCAGAAGCAGATGTACATCCTTCTCAAAAATATTTGAAATTTTCTATAGAATAGATTGCATGTAAGGCTACACTCCTTCATCAATTTCATATTAGAAAGAGTTTGGGATAAATTTTATGTATGATGTAAGATGGAATCCAATTTCATTCCTTTCTATATGGATATCTAGTCTCCCCCCATATGATTCATTGAAGTGTCTATTCTTTCCATATTGTGTCTTTTGGTAAGATATTTATATCATTTAACCAACATCATTCATTGGAGAGTATTCTATCCATATTTTGTGTGTTGGTATGATATATACATCATTTAATTATGTACATGTGGTTTTATTTCTGAACTCTCGCTTGTTGCACTGATCTGAATATCTGTTTTTAATCCAGTAGTATATCATTTTAATCACTGTAGCTTTCTAATATAATTTGAGGACAGGTGTTTGAGTAGCTTCTCTGAACACAGATGTACAAAGTTAGTAATAAGTAGCAGAGATAAACTGCAAAATTCTCAAATATGTGTAAATTGAACTAGCCATCCCTGAACAACAATGGGTCAAAGAAGAAAGCTAAGGAGAAATTCTTAAAATATCTTGAGAGTATGAAACAACATAGCAGAGAAAAACTTATAGGATACAACATAATAAATGTAAGAGAGAAGTTTTTAGTGATAAGCGTCTATGTCTGGAAAGAAGGAAGATATCAAATAAATAGTCAGACTTTATACCTCAACTCAGTAGAAAAAGAAGAAACTAAGCCAAAGTTTAGAAAGGAAGGAAACACTAGAGACTAACAGTAAAATTCAATGAAATATACACCAGAAAAATAATACAGTCAACAAAACTAAGAACTAGCTTTTGAAAAGGCCAACATAATTGACCAATTTAGAAATTCTGACTAATTAAAGAGAGAAGACTCAGGTAAGTAAAATTAAAAATGAAAGCTAAAAGAGATGTCACAAAGGCACTAATGAGCATGAGACTCAGTATGAACAGTCACACTGAAACAAAATGAATCTCCTATGAGAAAGGATGAGTTTTTGTACACATTTAACCCAGAAAGACTTTGTGGAAGAAGAAGAAGAAGAAGAAGAAGAAGAAGAAGAAGAAGAAGAAGAAGAAGAAGAAGAA
>NDGM011053284.1:0-11921 GCA_002564305.1 Octomys mimax | reverse complement strand
GAACTCAGGCCCTTTCGCTTGTCAGACAAGCGCTTATTCTACTGAGCCATCTCCCCAGCCCCTACAAAGGATATTTTCAAATGAACCGGCACTTGTTTCCACTGTGAGGGTGTGGGTGTGGAGCCGCATAACTAGTGTGCGGGTTTGAGGCCATTGACCTGTACATGTTAGACAGCAGCAGTTTCACCCCTTCCCATTACTTTTGTGCAACTAGTGTAAATGTCAACATGGTAGAAAAAGCAAATAACCTGATAAGATTGTTATGAAAGTACTTTTGACCTTATGGGAAAATCTTAGGGAATCCCACAAGTAAAGGGATCCTACTTTAAGGAGAGAGAGAGAGAGAGACAGAGACAGACAGACAGAGAGAGACAGAGACAGAGACAGAGACAGAGAGGGAGGGAGGGAGAGAGAAATAGTTGGGAGGGGGAAAGGCACAAGAGGCAGGGAAGAATGTGTTGACCCTTAAAACTAAGGACCCAGGGCCAGCCAAATAGCTCAGCAGATTAAAGTGCCTGCAAGTAGGCCCAGGGGCCCAGGGTTTGATCTTTGCTGGTCCAGTCCCCAGGGTGTGCTGAGAGGGCAACTGAGACTGGGCGTGGTGATGCACACCTATGATTCCAGCTCTTCAGAGGCTATAAGCAGAAGGATCACTGCTAGTCTGATCTAGTAGCGAGACCCTGAACACCCTATAGACCCTTCCCTAAAAAACAAATAAATCAATAAATATATAAGGATCCAGGTGACAAGGGACTATTCTGTGTAACTAGGACTATTTCTTCACTATCAGAGAAACTTCTCTAATAATACACTATAGAAGTGATCCCTGGAAGCATGGCTTTTATTTCTTTTACCCAGTGGCCTAGATTGGTATTTCGTCCAACTTTTGCTTTGCTTTCCTGATAGTAAATTCCTATACTTTTGCTCTTGCTTCTGATGAAACATGTTAATGTCTCCTGTCATTGCCTTTGCTGGAATCCGACTCACAAAGCCAGCTGATGAGTAGGAGGTTTGCCAACTCGGACTGCTGCTGTATAGGAGTTGTTCACTGTGGGGCTCATGCTGCTATACTCATAACTGTAAACACGAAAGTACTAAGACCTTTCAAATTTGGGCATATATGTAGCTCTGTTTGACAAGTTTAAAATTAGCCTGAAGATAGGAAAACTGAAACTTTGCTAAAAGATTATCCTATCAGCAATTTATATACAGATATTTGAAATCATTTAGTAAGGGTTTAGGATACATGGGCTGTTTTAGTCACTTACTGGTCACTGAGACACAATATCTGACACTCACAGTACAAAGGAAGATAAATTTATTTTGGCTCATGATTTTTAGAGGATTCAGCCCATAGTCAGCTACCACCAAGGCCGGAAGGGCATGGGAAAGGGTCTGGTGGAGGGAAACCGCACATCCTGCCACCCAGGAAGCAAGCAAGGGGAGCATCTGGGGAGTGAGGTGGACCCTTCCAGGTCACACTCCCATGACTTGTGTCTTCCAACCAGACCTGGCATCCTAGCTAGCAGCCCATGTAGCTACAAATGCATCATTGAATTAGGCCACTGATGACTATGGCCCCTCGATCCAGTCACCCCCTGCCAGTCCTGCCTCTGAACACAGGAGGCTCTTGTGCGATATTCTAGATCTAAACCGTACCGAGAGTATTACAGTGAGACTAGATGCTGCTCCCCACCTAGAAGGAGATCTCAATATGTCTCCTCCTCTGCCATCTACCACCTTGGGAATCAGCCATGCATGTGGGAAAGAGCTGTGGCTTTGGCGACAACTGACTACAGTTCAAATCCTGGCCCCACCTCTTAGCTGTGTACTTTAGAGCATATTATGTAACCTCTCTGAGTCTCCTTTTTACTTCCTAAGTTCTTTATGGAGAAGGAATGAGATTATTTTTGTAAGGTCCTGAGTACTGATTCATAATAAATGCTCAATTAATTGTCATAATCACAATGTATAAAATTTTGCTGTGTCATTATGCTTTTCTCAAGCTAAAGGAGTTGTATTCGTTTATGTTGGGTAGTATATGTTCACTAGGCAAAATAATTTCTTACGTTATCATTTTTGCCTTCTAGTATTTCTTTTTTAAAGCAGTAATTACATTTTCATGTTCAGGATCATTCCTTTCTTGCAGTTTTATCAAAATTTTAAATTGTTAAACATGTTGACATTTGTATAAGTGATGTCTCTAAACATAATCTTAGTTGACTGATAAGAAATTAATTTAATTTCACATTTAGGGTAATTATGACTTTAGTGTGCTAACATTAGATGGATTTTAGATGGCAACTGTCCTGATTAAGCCCTCTTTTAGATAAATAAGAAAAGGAAGAACACTAAGTTGAAAGAGTTATTTTTGGCTGTACTTTGAATTCAGAACTATTTGCATCCCACTGATTTTTTTTTCTCAAAATTCAACCACAATGACCCCAAAGAATCTTTAATAAACTTAGATTACCTTGTCACATCAAAACTTTCCTTTGGCTTTTACAATTGTAATGCCTTTGGTATTAGGTTTAGATCAACAAACAGTTTCCTTCATTTCTAAACTCAAAAGAAGATTATGAGCAGTAGAATTGTTTTAATGAAAATAGTATTATTTTCCAGAGAAAACAGTATTGTTTTCAGAAGAAACTTTATAAGAATGAAAAATTAGAAACACAGTATTTATAGCCAATATAGAGACAACTAGACTATTATACACTCAATTGCCTATATAAATATATATATATATATATATATATATATATATATATATACTGAAATGATGTCAGAGTATATAATAACTTAAAAATTAAAAAGATAAATTGTAGAAATCATAATATATTTATGTAAGAATGAAATATTTATACAGCAAGGTCTTACATTTTGTATACTAAATTATTAACTGGTTATTTCTATGTGTTGCAAATAAGAATTGTTTTAATTTTATAATTTTTCCATAATAATAATTTTCTAGTATTCTAACCCTTTAAAATAAAATAACCTAAAATTATGATTATGTAAGTAACTTATTACTAGAAGGTGCTTGCTAAAGTATTTAGGTGTGGAATACTTCTGTATCTTACCCACAAGTGGGCCTGGAAAAAGAAGTGAATGCAAAACTACATCGTGAAAAACAACTTGAAAATGAGCAGGCAAATATGGCTAAAAGAGAACAAATATTAGCCTAAGCGCGGGTCTGTGGTGCCACGCCACTCTCCTTTCCATATTTCCTTGTGCTTAGCAATGAGTGCAGTGTCACATTCCAGTGACATCAGCTGAGCGGGCACAGATGCCACTGGCAGCATTGAGAGCCTTTCCTGAATGTCCAGCTTCATAGCTTCATCTTGTTGTAGTTCTTCCAACGGGAAGGATTGTCTCCCTTAAGCATAATCAGACATCTGTCGTGTTGTTCTTGTTTCTGTTTTTCTTATAACTGTACTGCGTAGAGGAAACTCATCTTCCTCAAAAGAAGCAAGTGAGCATCATGCCATACTGAATCCTTCTGCCACATGCTACTGGGTTCATCTTGAGAAAAAAAGGAATTGCATGGAATTGGCTGTTCTGGGGCTTTTTAGGTGTTGGCTTTGACAAAAGCAAACACATGTAAACATTCTTTATAAAATAAGGTGCAAAGGGTTGATAAAGCTTACCAGTCTTTCTTTTATCCAACATAAATGTTTTCATTTTACCTTGTGCAAACTGCTGTGGCCTGACTGGGGCTTGCCAGGCCTGTGTCCCAGCTGGCTTCGTTGTATCCTCTTAGTCCTGCAGGGTGCCTTTCCCGGCCTGTGTCCCAGATGGCCTTGCTGTCTCCTATCCCAGTCCTGCAGGGTGCCTTTCCCAGCCTGTGTCCCGGCTCCCTTTGAGTATCCTCTCAGTCCTGCAGGGTGCCTTTCCTGGCCTGACCTCTTTCAGTGCTGGTTCAGCCAGGGTGCACCGCACCCCTATGTGCCTCAGCACACACCCTCCTTGTTGCTCATGCCCACCGAAATCTTTGGGGGTCTCTAGCTTCTGCCAGTGCAAGTTGACTCATGACTTTACTTATGTCTGTAGAAGGTGGACATTCTCTGTGGCTTCTGCATCAGCCCTTTCACAGCCCACTGTGAGAGGTCTCTCTCCATTTTTATTTTTACCTGTATTTGTTTTTCTCTACATTTTTAAGTCAGTGCATATTGGTCACCCAGATTAATGGCTTCATTTTGGCAGGTTTGTACATTCATATAACATATCATAAGTGTTCCCCTTCACCCTGTTTTACTATACGAGAGGGTTTCAATATGTATCGTGTATTTAGATCATACTCGTGCCCCCTTTACCTGCCCTTCTACCTCTTGTTTCTCTCCCACATTCAAATGACCTACCTAGAACCAAAGAACTAAGACTCAAACCTTTTAACTTCAAATTCTGTTATATTTCTGTGTTTTCTCTTCTTTTTGCTATATCTTTTTTATAATTACTAACAAATTACAGAAATTCTTCAAATTTTCTGGTGTAAAGACTCAGCACTGTAACGGTACTATGCAGTACAGCCAAATGCTTTGCTTAGGTGTGCTATTTTTCTTTAATGTTAAAAATGTCCATTTACTCCTGAATTATCTTTATAGTAAGCAAAAATATGGAACACACAGTATTAAATTTATTTTTATGGGATACCTTTTTCAGTTCTGGAAATCGATTATTAATTGAAGTTGAACCTCTGACTACATTGAAATGTAATGAGATTTTTATACACTTAATAGTCACTTCTTATTTTCCAAGTGTGTTGGAGTCCATCTTATTTGGCTTTTATAGAGTATGTAAATTGTCCAGTAATAATTTGAAAGTCTTGTTTTATTACATCAAATAATACTTTCACAGAGAGGAGAGAAATATGACTCCAACTTATGTCTTCTCCTTATGGTTTTCCAACTGGTATCCTCCAACATTTTTTTGTCTGGCACAGTGACAGCATTTTTGTAGGTGCCATTAAAGACAGTTTCCTTCACATAATTTTTTAGGATCACTATGTTGTTTTATAGGCCCATGACTAATGATTGTTGTACAAGAGAGTGATATTAATTATTGGATCATTACCTGTTAGTGCTGAGATGCATCTTCAAGTTTACATCTCTGTTTTCATGTTTTATTATTAATGTTTAACATTTTAAAAACCCTTTAATTTCTTCATGCTATGATTGGTTTTATTCGTTCTTACTTAAGTAACCAACCAGGTATACCTTTGCTTTGCCATTTTTATTCTGCATGTTCTTCTAATTTCTCTCTCTCTCTCTCTCTCTCTCTCTCTCTCTCTCTCTCTCTCATTTCTGCTACCATCATTCTTCAGTGCCAGGGTGAAATTTGACAAAACTTTCATATGCCACTAACTTTGAACATGTTATTTTTCATTAATCTGTGTCTACCCTCTAAAGTCTACCCAATTTGTTTAATATTCTTGACCTCTAGAATGGAATGAGCATCTGAAATTACAAAGTTTAAACCTCTTTAATGCCTAGAAAATGTAGGGATTTGCCTAAAATCACATAAACAATTGTATGTGGCTTAATGTAGAACTAAACAAGTTAACCTTTTTAAGTGCCGTGCGCTAACCGATTGTGCCACTGGAGCTTCAGAGTTAACCTTTTACATTTAATCTTTTCCAGTACATCACACTGCTGATATTTTTACTCTATTTTTGATATGCCCCCTAACTTTTTCTACTTTCCTTGAACTTACCATAGAATTGTATAGAAAGCCCCTTTTTCATCCTTATATTGGACCAGGAAGTTTATATTTGTAATCCCATGGATAAATTGTTGTAATCCCATCAAGATAATTCCAATCTATCACTTCCAGTGCAATCCATGTTGAGAATAAAGACATTAAGCATATTTATAGTATGGGGAGCCAAGGGGTCATAAGTCCATGGTGATGGCTATCTGGGACAAAGGCCTCAACCCAGGGCTGAACCCAGGTTTTTTTCAGTCATGAAGGAGGAATGGCTTAAGGATGAATGACTGAGAATTTCAGGAAGTATGTGAGAACTGTGAGCTGGGCTAGGTGGGAGGCCTGCATTTACCTCTGCAATAAGCAGAGAGGATATGCAGAAAAAGTGATTTGCATTATACTATTGAGAAGTATCTAATGTTTTGGGTTCTGGTGCTTTAGCTCTGGTGTGTAATCTTTCAAGCCCCAAGAAGTCATAGCCATTATCTCAAGGCTCAGTCCCAGCCAACAATGTAGAGGATTGGCTCTTTGTCCTGTCTAAACCCAGCTCATATTAAAGAGCAGCAGGTATGCATTATCAGGGAAACACGCATGCCCAGATATTACCGTCAGCTCCTCAGCTAGACCCATGTGCATTGCTTAAGCCATTGAAGGGATAAGGAAAAGTCCTCCCCAGCTCTGTACCTATCAGTGCATGGAAATAGGGTCAGGTACAGCCAAAATGGGGACAACTGCTCTTCTTTCAAGGAGAGTCGTTCAGGTGATCCTCCACAGAATTGCCTAATTCCTTCCATAATTTGATGATTTTTTCACTGATATATCATCCAATTGAAGCTAGTAAGCTTTGCTTGGAAATGTGAGGGCCTGTAGTTTGCTACTTATGGTCTTATTGAGTATGTACCTCTAAATATGCAGAAACTTTCCTAGCACACAATTATTTAATATCTGGTTCATCCAGAGTATGAATAGTAAAGTCAGGTACAAATTTGAACTAAGTTTTAGTTTTTACCCTCCATGAGATTTAATAATTTGCTTAATTTCTTCAAAACTCTGAACTGAAAACCAAGTTTAATGGTAGTGTCAGCTGCAGATTGTGGTTCTCAGGGACACAGGAAGGCTTACTCGACGTGCTGTGTCTAGTGCCTATCACAGTGTAAGCGTGATGGTGCTCCGTGGGTCGGCTGCAATGGCAGAGTGTGTTCTCCTGTGGGTACAGCTTCTTGAGGTCACTAAGTGCATGTGGCACTGGGGCTGTCATGCTGGTGTGTGGATGTGCTTTGCCTTCATATTTTTGCTGTTTAATCACAGGCACTCAGCCTCACCTGATGCACTGCTTGGCCCTCTGTTGCTAGTACCATTAGGCTTGCCTTCCCGCATCTTCAGCAGCAGATTCTGGATCATCTGTGGGCTGCAGATGAGGGTTTCCTGTCCAGCAGGACTGCCCAGGATTGAACCGAGGTGTGTGCAGGCAGTGTTGCTGTCATCGGCAGTGAAGGCAGGCATTTGGGCCTGTAATTTATCATCTGGGTTCTGCTGTTGAGTGACTAAGATAGCACTCCATGGGTCGGCTGAAGTGGTAGAGCATGTTCTCCTGTGGGTTTATAGCTTCTTGAGGTCAGTAAGAGCTGGGGTTCATTCAGCAAGGGAATCCATGGGCTGTGACATGAATTCCATCGGTTGTTCATAAATTATGAAAGAAACACTAGGAACAGCTTTTAGGTTTTTAAAGCTCTGGGCCAGGAGGTTAATTACTTGCCTAGAGTTCCAACCAGCTTTCCATGTTAATAGATACCGGCTGTGTTGGCCCTTCTGTTCCAGGCTGTCTTACACACTGTTATTTGAATGTGGTAATAAATCATTGTCTTTTGAAATATTTAATTTTTTTCTAAATACCTGTAATCATCTTAGAAATAGAGGATTGGTGCATTACAATTTGATTATGCTTAGACTTTAGTCATTGTTTTTATTCTGTAATACTTTTTCCTAAAGGAATTAATTCATTGTTTTTAGAACGTTTGTTCAGCATTATAAAAAAGGTAGCTCTAAATAATTGTAGGTAATTATGGGATAATGACATTAATGGTGAGGCAAAATTAATTAAAAACAAATGAAATATTTGTAAGGTATTTATTTACTTTTTATTTTTTCTTTTTGAGACAGCATCTCACTGTGCAGCTCAGGCTGGCCTTGAGCTCACTTTGTAATCCAACCTGGTCTCAAACTAACAATAATCCTGCCTCAGAGTCCTGAGTTCTGGGATCATAGGAGTACGCCACCACACCTGGTTCAGCTTGTTTGTTTTCTTTCTTTCTTTCTTTTTTACTAGGAATTGAACTCAGGACCTCATGTTTGTCAGGTAGGCAGTGTACCACTGAGTTATATCTTCAGCCCTATTTTTTTTTTTATTTTCAGGAGAAAAAGACCAATAAAAATGATACAGAAATACAAAATATGATAGGAAATCAACAATAGTTATTATATTGCATTTTGTCATCTTAAAAGTAGTTGTTCAAAATATAGGCATGCAAAACTGATCAAACAATATAAGCACTAAGTGTTTCTTTCAGGAGACCTATAGAAGTCAGTAGTACAATCATCTTACCTATCTTATATATATACATATTTTTCCCTCCCTCCCTCTTTCCTCCTTTTCCCCTAATCCCAATGTTCTTTCCTTTTCAGTAGTTTCCTTCTCTTTCACAATATCTGTTGTATCTTTTGGATCTTAACAACTGAAAATTTTTACATGTATTTCATATTTTGATATTAATTGACTTCCAAGTCTACAAAAGGGATTTATTCTGAAGTATTTATTTCCAAGTGTTTCGTGGTCAACATTAAGCCGAATCATAAGTCCTTCATCAGCAGATAACCTCAGGGTTAACAGTCATTGTGTAGAACCTGCGTAGAAATTGATAATTTTCTCAACATCGCATTTTAACAGCTTTGGCTTTTCCCCGACACGTGTTGATTGCCCTTTTTGTAGTCTCCATTACACATAGTCAGGAAATATACATATAAAATAAACAAAAATATATACTCAGGAACTGCATAATTTTTGTACATTTTCTCAAGCATTGTTTTGACAAGTCAAATAACTTCTAATACCAACCAGATCAGCAGAATGAATGTGCCATTTCTTCCTCTTTCTTCTTTGAACTTTCCTTAGTCTTTATCAACTGAATTTTGTGCTAGTGTAAAGTTTATATAATAATTTAAGGGTCATACATTCATTTCAATATTAATGGTTTTATGATCTGCATTTTCTATTTCTTTTTTTTACATTTTCTATTTCAAAACAATTGATGGCTCTAATTGGTAATGCAAAAATTATAGTGCTTGTGTCAGGGTTTGTCAGGAGGTTGCATAAGGGGCACAAAGGACAGATTGAAGGGAGTGGCATTTGTCTTAGTGTTATGAATGTCAGTAAATGAATTCATATAGTCACAGAGATCCAATTGGATGGGTTACTTAATTAAATTACTATTTTACAACTTGTATTTTAATCATTTCTTTTTTGATATAGTACAATCATTCTGAAAAAATGGAAGTAGTTTAATCAATACTTTTCAGCTGTAGTTCAACAATTTTACCTACAGGCAGGTTGTTAAATAGTGTTAATAGAGTACATCTATTAAGTTTGAATTTGGCAGCAAATAGCTCAGCAGATTAAAGCACCTGCTTAGGTAGATGCAGCGGCCAGAGCTCCATCCCTGGAGTGCCTTGCTGGTCCTGCCGCCGGGGCGTGCTGAGAGGGTGATTGAGACTGGGTATGGTGGTGTGCACCTGTAATCCCAGCTCTTGGGAGGCTGAACACAGGCAGATCACTATGAGTACGATCTACATAGTGAGACTCTGTAGACCTTCTACTAAAGTACAAAAAAAAAAAAAACCCAAAAAAATGTTTAATCACCTTTTGAGGGGGTGTTTAGGTTGGAACCCAGGGCCCTCTACCTACTAAACACACTCTTCCTGAGCTATACCTCCAGTCTCATCATTTTCATTTAATGGACAAAAACTAAAGATTTCATTACCTCTAGCAAATGCTTTCTCCTTCTATTTCTCTCATATTTCCCAAAATAGCAACTTCTGTTATTTTTCTGCAACTCTACACTATACTTGAGGCTAATGAAGATTTTTATAGCTTCTCTTTCTTTAGGGAAAAAGTGATTTTCTGATTGTCTTTGCCTCAGAGTTACTGCTCAAGGGTACTCCTGATTCACCCTTGCCGACAGTATTAATGGAACACCTGTGCGCCAACACCCAAAGCCTAACTGCCTATCGCCCCGCGACCGCCATTAACAAACTGTGCTCATAAGTACTGGCTTAAGTACATCTTCCAGTAGCAATTCCTGAAAGTAGAAAACTGGTGGGTGAAAAGATTAATAATTTTTCCCACCAAAATCTGACCCTTTAAAACAATAAAATCAAATCAGTGATTAAAGTCATTCCTCCCTTAACAAAAATGGCCCCTTACCATAGTGAGGAAAATTGATGAGAGACATTTTGTGCCTTTATCAGAACTTTTCAAACTTTGGCAGTACCTGGACTGGCCGTCCCTTCCTGCTGTTAGCGAAGCAGCCCTGTTGGCTTCCATCTGGCAGTCACCCCGCCTGTCCTGAAGGCATCCTGCTCCCTTTAGACAAATCATACGTAATGAGGGTCATTTATATACCTGATTGGCCAATGCCTGAGCTCCCCAATAAGGGATCTTCTACTTTCTCTTCCTACCTAATTACAGTTTTAAATGATTCATTAACTTTTGCCCTTTCTTGCTTTCCATTTTCTTCATCAGTAAAATGCAGTTTTTGTTTTGCCTTTTGTTTTGCAGTCTAGCTTTGTCTGTTGAGATTGGAAAATTAATAAGTGCATGGCTCTCATCTTTCTTCCTTCTTTCTAGTCATTTGATAAAACCAGGAAGGACTGTGCAGGTGTAGGAGTCTTTTAAGAATAATGTATCCTGTAAGGAAAGGATGTATTAAAGATAGGAGTTGATGTAGTTCGATTCAGGTAGCCCGTGTTTTGAGAAGTAAAGTGCCTCTTACTTGGGTTTTCCGTTTTATTACTAGCTGCTTTGAATTTAAACTCGTAAAGCTTATTAAAAGTAGAGTGTCTTTGTCCATATTAAAGTTGTAAATGTCTAGTTTAGGATTTTGTGTCTTTCATTCAAAGGGGATGTCCTCAAGTTTAACTTGTTGGGTTCCTCCAGGTTTGATTAATGAGAACTCTACAGTTCATGAGGTTCAGCAAGGTCAGTGGGCTTTCATGGCTCTTTTTGGCTACAGGAAAAAAAGCATTTCAATTCACGGAAAGGTGCCAAGAAGGAACTTGAGCTACTCCCATCTGTCAGGATAGCGTTCCACTTCTCTCGGTGGTGTGCTTCTAATTTATTAGATGCTCTGTGTGTTGCAGGTTGGAATGGAGGAGTTGGAAAAGTGATTGGGTGGTGCCTTCTCAGCTGTACTCCTTGGTTAAATTTTTACTCAGACTGATTCAGTCTGCTGTTTTATAATTTTCTTAGTCCACAAAGCACAGTAACCCAGTCTGCTGATATTCGTGGAAATGAATGTAAAGTTCTTCTAAACAATTCCCATGTAATACATATATTTTAAAGTTCAGCCATGTGAAACCATCCCAGATTTTTTGTATTCTGTAAGTTTCACCAGTGGAAAAACTGATTTTTGTTAGAAAAGAAGATAAAAAGTAAAAGCGTGGCTCCAAGTACTTTAAACATTCTTTTTTTAATGAGTTTGGATTGATGAAAAATAAATGCATTTGATTTTTATTTCAAATTACATTTTTTGGGAGGTACACATTTCATCTTTTTAAACACTTATGGTCTGGCAAGCACTAGGGCCTGAGTTTAATCCCCAGTTATAAAAAAATTAAAAAACAACAACAAAAAAACACTTATGGAAGGACTCTGAAATCTATGTTTTTTGAAACATATTAAATGACAGTAAAAGTTAAAATTATGAAAATATCTTATGAAAATGTTATAATTTCAGTATAAAATCTCCCAAGATTTGTGTATGCACACAATATCTATTTTGTCTTCCTAGTTTGTAATTTTTTTTTGTGGTACATTGAGCTCAGGACCTTGCACTTGCTAGGCAAAAACTTATTCAACTGAGCTATCTCCCCAGCTCCTGAAATAAATTTTTTTCCATAATTTTATTGAGAAACAAATAGCAGTGAGACAGTTTCAAATCAAATTG
>NDGM011053279.1:0-19501 GCA_002564305.1 Octomys mimax | reverse complement strand
ACAGAATAAAAGGTGGAAGAAGGGAGTCTGGGTAAGAGTAAAGAGAAGACAGCTTTCAGAGAGCTGAAGACACAGGGTACCTGGAACCATCTAGTAAAATATTTTGTGATGGTAGAAAAGCTCTACACATATGCAGAGGAAAAGCCATTCAGCCATGTGTGATATGAAAAGTGATTCAAAAGCTGTTTGCCTGTGTAGCTACTGAGCACTCGATATGGAGTGAGTGTCACTCATGGACTGACCTTTACATTTTAATTAATTAAAAATCAAATGTAAGCAGCCACTTGTTGCTGGTGGCTTGTGTATTTGATGGAATGGCCCTAGACAGCATTATCCTAGAGACAGTCAGCTAGGCCCAGTGCTTGGGTCTTCTGCACACTATAGGTCATGTAATTCCTTTAAGGATGCTGTGAGGTCACAGTATCATGGCGATACCCACCTACCTGATGAGACGTCTAAGGCACTTGCCTACAACAAGTGAGTAGGAAGCCAAGGCTTCCCGGTCCATGAGAGCCGAGTCTGTTTGCAGATCCATGATGCCTTAACTCACTCTGCACCACACCTTTGAATGCTTTTTAGTCACTACAAAGTGCTGCCACAAGGAATTAGAGGTGTGATCAAGGCCCAGGACACAGAAGTAGAGGCTGCCATGAGACATCATAAGAGGCCAGTAAAGGCTGCTCTGGAGAATGACATTAGCTGCGAGTAGCCAGGAAAGCTCTGAACAGGCAAAAGAATAGAGCAGGAGGGGAGATCACAGCAGAAAGGAGTGAAGGGCACTCAGAATGAGTGGAGCAGGGAGAGGAGGTGCAGCAAAGTCAAGGTCAAAGTCAGAGAAACTGGCAGAGCCCAAATCTTACAGGCTCTTATAGAATTCTGAATGTTATCCCAAGGATTTGAATGTTATTTAAAATTTTGGAAAATGCATGCATTCCGTATTTCATATACATGTATATATTACATTCTGCTTGTATGTACACAAATGTACTTTTAATTGTGACTTTTACATGGATCATGGAATAGATGTGACCAAGTGTAGACCTGCAGAAGACAGCTAACTTCATCGATAAACATTACTCAGTTCTTTGGAATCCTTCACGAAGGGCAATGGCATTTTGATTGCAACTCTCTTGTCTGTATTTTCAAGGATTTTCCTGTTCCTTGTTTTGTTTTTTTTTTTTTTTTTTACATGCACCTTACCACAGAAGCAGGGATTTGAATCTTCTTAAAAAGCCAGTACGTGTTTGCCATAAATAGTGACTGCGCTCATTGTGGGGAACTGGTGGACATATACAACACATCTCCTTTTTACTTTCTCTTTCCCTCTCCTTTTTTCCTTCTTCCATCTCTTAGTTCCCTTCCCATTTGCAAAATAGTTGAATCTTCATTTTGCAAGTGAATGAGTTCATTCTCAGAGAATGGGCCTGACTTCCTGGAGCCCCAGCAGGCTAGCACCGGAGCTGAGTGTCTTCCAAGGTCCTGCTCTAGTAAAATGGGCTCCCAGACACTTAGCTCTGTCTGGAGTCCTGCTTGGTCCTTGCTGCACTGAAGATGGCTCAGAAGCGGCCTTACCTTCCGGATGCCATCGTGTTTCATTTCAATCACATGGAGGGTGTAGTTGGTCCGGCGCCCTTTCTCATTAAACTGCACATTTCCCGTCAAACCTTCAAATCGCACCTGGAAAACAAAGCCAAATGGTGACCAGTGAACTCACAAGTTAAACTTCATGTTTGTGTATCTATTTTTCCTGTGGAAGTGAAAATTTCAAACTCAAGAAAGTTACAGGCTTGGAATAGCCTGTCTGCTATAATTTCTTACCCCCCTCATGACAGCAGGCACCTGTAAAAAGCATGGATTTCTTTTCTGTGTCACCAGATTCATCCTGAACATCACTTCACCCATTATGCCAGGCACAGTGACAGGGGGCAAGAGCGTATACATGTGAAGTCCTTTTGCCGTCCCTGCACCGGCACTACCACCACAGTTCCATCCTTCTCAGACACACATCTGAAGATGAAGAAACCCAAGAAGGCCTGCGGAGGGAAGAGATTGGCGTGCTGGTGCTGGTAGGTCCTAAGGAGATCCAGAGTGGGATTCACCCTATCATTCATTGCCTGAAGCTTGAAATTCCCTTTCGACCCTCACTGAGTGGTGGTGCAAGGCACGGAGCACAGCTGCAAAGACCGAGAACTTGGGCTGGGCTCTGGCCTCCCGGCTAGCAGGCTGGGATGTTGGGTGATCCCTTTCTTTAAGCCTCTGGCCTTTGAAACTCCTATCCTGCCTACCTTAAACGCCACAGCTAGTGTGAAAGTGCTGGAAAGGCTGAAAGGCACTCAGGAGAGCTGCTGTGGCTCACACCACAGGGCTGTACAGAGGGCCCAGGCAGTTAACATAAAATGTGTACTAGAACCCCAAATTGTGCTTTATGGGACTTCTTGCATGAGTCACACTAAACTTTCACAGACTCGTCTCTTCCAAGTTGGTGTAAAAAGTCAAGTGGTCAACATGGGGATTGGAGACCTTTAGGATAGAGCCAGCTACTCTGCAGGCTGCCAGTAAATCTCATCCAAGTCCTCCCCTCTTATCAAGGAGGAGCCTCGCTGTCCATCACTAGCCAGGCTCAAGAATCTGCATTCTAAGTGGTGGTGACCTGCTGAGCATCCTTAGGTGCCCTCACCCCAGGTCAGGGAAGTGAGTCTATCTGCTACCCATACAGATTCTGCCCTATGGCCCAGCACTGCTTAATTTTTTCTCCCTTCAAATAGCTTAAAAGGAAGTCTTGCAGAGTTTTATCTTTTTTTTTTTTTTTTTTTGACAGTGGTCAATTTCTCTCTGGTTAGAGGGTGTAAGAATAGCTGATGTAAGTGTGATTATGTGTGTGTGTGTGACAGTGGAGACACCATGTTTGTATGAGTGTGTGTGTGTGTGTGCGTGCACACGTGTGCATGCACTCACCATTTCTGAGGCTGATCCCCCTCATCACCTTTGAAATCTCATTGGGGAAGTCACAACAGGCTCAGAGCACTGAGCAGATTTTACAACGATCCCTTCACTTTCTCAGCTAAAATGCAGAGAACCTTCCAGCTCTTAAAAAAACTAGGCTGTCTTTTTCAAAAAGAAAGCAAAGCACAGATCCTGCAATAAGGAATGAAAGAAAGAAGAGATTTCACGCTATCAGTAGCTTCACCTTTTCCTCTCCTTGGCCATCTCATGCCCAGGTTTGGCTTTCCCACAGGTTCAGGCTCCAGGTAGGGTCACACTGGTAGGTGCCAGTTTAATGAGCGCATTTATAAAAAACAGAGTGGGGTAGATGTGTAGATGACTACATGGTAGACTGGCTTGCCCAAACATGTCATTAGCAATCTAAAGGGATCTAAACTTTGGGCTCAGTCTCAAATATTTCGCTGGTCATCACCACGGCACATTAGTATGGAAAATTGCATAATCTCTTTCTGACTCATTTTGCTCATTTATTTAATGGGAGCAATTAGAGTTAATTATGCCATAAGGTTGTTTTAAAGATTAAATGAGATATTTTATGATCAATGCTTGGCCCATGCTACTTGACAAATGCTGTTGTTGTTATTAACAGCGATACTCACACCACCACCTTTTCCCAAGTAATTCATATTCATGAAGCACTTTCACACGTACTTCATTTGTATTCAGAGGAATCCTGTGAGATTTGTTGTTTGGAGATTAGGATCTTTGCTTACATAAGAGCTGAGAACCTAAATCCCTGGGAAGTGAGGGATCTGCTCAAGAACTCTGACTAAGAGGAAGACCCAGGGCTATCACGGAGCTCTCATCGCTTTGAGTGTTAAGTGGTGCCCCACGCATGGATCAGCACCGCTGTGCGAGGCTCTAGGTGGGCCCCACGCCATGTGCCACTCAGTGTGTGCTGCCTGCCCTCCACCACCACCCAGCACCCCTGTTGGCTATTTCCTGCTGTGTTCTGCTCATTCCTAGCCAGGCAGCATGGGCTCTTCAGAGAGTCTGTTTTCTCATTTCCTTCTCAAGGAATTGAAATCCATACCATCTTCTCTTGAACATAAGTGTGCATAAATATATATTATTTCAATAATGATGAGTGCTGCACCTGTCCTGGGCTGCATTGGCAAGAGGCATGCAAAAGAAAAGAATGTGATTACGGCTGCATGTCCAGCAAATTGTGGAACAGCAGAGAACAGGGGACGCCTGGAGCAGAAATGAGGATTTTCTCTTTGTTGCTTTTACACACCTCTGTCAGTTTCTGGAAGATTGTAGTGACCACAAGCCCCCAGGCATTGTCGCAGTGTTTGCACAAGCAGCTGGTTCTCTGATGTTTACAGAAAGCCCATGAGCTTCTGGCCTAAAGCAAGCGTAGAGGGCATTTTGCCCACTTTATGATAACCTCACTGAGCCTTTAGGGTAACTGCACTTGCTCCAAGATTATTAGTAAGTTATTAGAATCCTGAGGTAATGGAAGATTTTTCCTGCCTATCTGGGCAATCTAAGACTTGCTCACACAGAGTTAAACCAGTATTAGACAACAGAAGAGCAGGATCCCTCAACCCCTGCCCTGACCACTAGTCCAGGACACCAGAACAGGGAGAGGTCAAGGGAAATGTTCAGTCCCAAACCACTCATCTTGGAGAGTTAGAACTCAGAGTTAAAGGAGAAAGACTCTCAGAAGATAGCAGCTCTCTGTAGATGTAAATCCACTGTTCCCATCTACCAGGTCTCCCTGCTGCCTCAGGGTCAATGAGGCCAGACAGATGGATGGATCCCAGGCATTTGTCCTTGGGTCCTGCTCCTGGAACTCCTGACATCATCCTGGTGCCCATCAGCTCTCTCTCTGATAGGTGGAGAATGCCCCTTGGGCTTCCTGTAAAGGGTATCGAGTCCCAGCTCAGAGTTGCTGATGGTGGGATGCTGAAACATACATTTCCTTTACTGCCTGGAGGCAGGATAGTGCTAGCTAATGTCCCTGTGACTTGAGCCATTTAAAAAAGAATTTCAGCAGCACTTGTTAAGGCTCAGTGAGGAAGGCTTTGTTCTGGAGAATGGAGATAGATATAGGACCACTGTGATGAGAGTCAGTATGGGAGAGACACCAGACTCAGCTCCAAATACAGCATGGACACAGGAGTGGGGTCATTTATAGCCAAGGTACAGGGTCAGGGTTACGAGACAAAAACTACCAAGAGAAACGTAAGAGCAAGAGGAGTTCTGGCTAATCTAGTGGAATGGGATTCTTGCGGGTGACAAACCCTGGTGGTCAGAAATGGAATGAGGAGGTCAACTAAGGAGCAAGGGTGCTTGCCATGCTGACTTATCAGGGTCCTGTGCTGTAGCTAGATTTTACCTGGAAGTGAATGGATGAGCCTGGGAGAAGGTTCCGGAGCCTGGCTAAGCCCTTCCTAAGCACAGCAAATTCGGTAGTTGTCTACACTCGCTCCTTTCCCCCGGCCCTGTTTGGATCCAGAATTAAGGAAAAGCAGCCCTGGAAGAGGCAGCTGAGCCACTTGACACCCAGGACTTCTACAACTTCTTTGTGACTGTCTTTTAGAAATACTATTTATTTATTTATTTTTTAAATATTTTAAAATAATAATATACTTCCAATCAATCTTAAGAATCAATTTTTGTGTCCAGTTTTGCTTTTATGCTCAGCAGTTTACTAAAGGTGCTCTCACAGGTAGCCAATCTCTTCCTAGACTGAGGGCCTCTAACCCTGTTGTCCTCCACCTCCTTCTGAGGGGTCACTTCCTCTGTCTCCTCCTTCCTTCTTGTGAAGGGAAATACCTCGGTTCTACTTAGAACTCCCTAAAGCCAGATTAGTTCCTTGTTCAAATTCATCCTTCCTTTAAAACTTAGGTGGCTTCCATCTCAGTGTGCTTTCCTTGCCTCTATGAAGCCCTGGAAAAGCCCAGCTCCACCCTTGTTCCTCTTTTTATTCCATGTGTTCTCCTTGGTAACTTTCCCTGCTTTGCAAAAACTCAAACCCACTGGCAGTACCTTCAAGTTCCATGACCACCTGGTTGAGGTAGATCCTTCCTTTGGGACATGTGAGGTCTGTAAGCCAGGATCTGTTGGATTATATCCTAGTTATTCTGGAAGGAATATGTCTCAGAATCTCTCTGAGTTTCTACTCCTTCCCAAACACTTCTATGGGAAGAATAAGCCTCCCTCTAACTTTTAGGGCACATAGAGACTAGTAGAGTTGTAGGCAGATTAGAACAGAAGTTAGAAATCGATTCATAGCCTGTGCGCATGCTCAGGTGCCCTGTCACGTACCAGTCTTGACTGCCTAAGCCCAGATGCTCCCCCTTAACAATGTGTGGGTCAAAGTGAGTGTGTACAGATTGTGTTTTAAAAATACACAGTGATTCCAACTTGCTTCAAGGGCTTCAGGGCCTCATGTTTCGGGGAAGACTGGCCCAGTCAAGGACACTTTCAATTCTACCTACTCTTCTCAGACCTCTTCCTTCGCAGAACATTCCTGTATTAATCTTCCTGATATATAACATAATTGTTTTTTCCCATGGAACCAGTCACGTCATGACCTTCTATCAACTTTATACTTTCCACTTGAAAACCATATTTAAACAGAACTCAAACCTGACTGTGGGCTGGTGATTTGAACCTCTAGGTTCCCATCAGCCTGTTAGCATAATAAAAATTGCATCTTAACTCCTTAGTGTAAAGTTTTCTATTTGGATTGATAATGTTTTTTTTTTTCTGCTACATAACTATCATATATATATATATATATATATGTATATATATATATATATATATATATAATTTGAATTTGCAGAGACATCTACAGTATACATTTAAAAATTTTGAGCCTTGTGGCAAATCAGTGGGCAAGACAGTACTAAGAGGATTATGTCCACATAGCAAATGTAGCAATTGAGGCCTAGAAAAGTTGAGTAATTGTTCCAAGATGCCTCCCTACATACACACTTCCAGGGTGTGCTGGGTGGACTGTTACCACCCAGGTGCACTGTTACCACCTAGCTCTTCCTTGTCTGACTTCCTAAAAGGAAAAGTGTGATACCCACAAGTCCTTGTTTGCAAATGACCTTGATGTGATGCTGGGTAAGATTAATATTCCTACCTAGAACTTCCAAAAAACACATTCATTCCTTGCTCAAATTCACCTTCCTCTAAAGCTTAGGTGACCATTTGGTAGGATTTGTGTCTAGATGTCCTCCCAAAGCTTCATGCAGTCATGGGGCAGGTTTCTAGGGTTTGGAATTAATTAATGATTAATTAGGATTATGGGTGTGAGTGCTATGCCCAGCTTGGGCGGACAGCCTGAATGCAGTGTAAGGAAGGGAGAGAGGTTTGCTCTCTGCTGCTGCTTCTCCCCTTTTGCTCTGGCTCTTTTGCTATTTTTCACCACCATGAACTGTTGCCCTTTGCCGTGTGCCATTTGCCTTAGAGCCAGCTGAGCACGGACTGAAACCTCCACTAACTGTGAGCTAAATAAATCTTTCTTTCCTTCATTTTGTTTGTCAGGTATTTTGTCCCACAATGAGAGAAAAGTAACCAACATACCATTTGTCATAGTTTACTTTGGATAGTTTCAGCCCACAGATCTTTGTCTGGAATAATCGATAATAGCACTTCCTTTCCCTTTTATCAGTGCTGGAATTATGCAGTGTGAGCAAAGCACTCCACTATGGAGCAAAACCCCTAGCTCTTCCTTTTACTCGTAAGTCTGAGTTTCTGTGATATGCTCTGTGGCCATGCTGCGGACAGGCCCAGGATCCCCCTACAGCGAGCCTTGCTCTTATTCACCGATGTGCTCTGCCCTCCCAACTGTTCATAGCACAAAAAGCTTATCTTTGTGATTTAGGCCTTAATCCATATCTTTCTAGCAATATTTTCTTATAAACTTGCCTGGATTTTCAAGCCAGATCTTCAGTCCTGAGAGGTAGGTGGTGTGTCTTGCACTCCCCTTCCTGCCCCCCATCCCCAACCCTCTCCAGAAAATTGGTGGACATACCTTCACTTTGATACACTTTGGTATGGGCTGACATTTTGCAAAAATGGAAATGGAATGATCAACATTTAGGGCAAACTATTTTAAGCTTGAGGTTTTGGGCTCAGCTCCTAGGAGTATCTGAGATCCCCTCACTCTTGGTCATGAGGAAATATATGTATGTACATATGTATGTATGTATGTATGTATGTATGTGCATTTTCCTGGAGAAAAGGCTTCAAAGGTTTTCTTTTTAAAAATCATATTCAGAAGCATTGACACCCTCCCACACAGTAAGAGCTTGACTTTGGAAGGCGAGTCTTCTTTGCCAACCAGAAGCAGACATATGGACCCCAGAGCACTGCCTCCTCTCGGGGGCACCAAGGGCCTCCAGGAAGTGGGTTCATTAATATTCTGAACAGCACCCTGGGAGGCAAGCAGAGGGCAGGCAGGCGGGCTGATTATCTCCCTTCTGCTGCTTGGGAAATTACAGAGGGGTGTGTGGGTGTGGCCGTGGGTGTGCAGACATTGCCTGCGGCTATGTGCTGTTGGGGGCTGGGTCACGATCCTCATCTCCTCTGCCGATCTGGGTCTTGGCGGTCTTTGCACAGTGAAGTGTACAGATGGAGAGGTCGACGCAACGTGGGCTGGAGTCGTTTCATCACCAGCCAGCCAGCTGCGTAGTTAGGGGAAGATTTTTAACCTCACTGAAGCTCTGTTCCTCCATTTATAAAGCACAATTAATAAAAGCCAGCTCGCTCACTGTGCCGTGTCAAGGATTCAGTGAGATGGTATGTGTAGATTTTCAGAGCTTTGTACATACAAAGCCATTAATACATCATAGCTGCTATAACCGTGCACTCGCAGAACTGGACTCTGCAGTGTGTTTGCTCCAGACAGGCTGCTCTGGGACCTGCAGGTCTAATTCACTGACTGCAGGAGATACCAGATCCCCTCTGCATGACCTGGAGGCCAGAGGACACGAGGCAGTGTGGAGGCCTGAGCCCGCAGGGCCTGTACCCCAAGAACTAGATGCTGTCAGGATTTACTTGCCTGGGGGTGGGTTCATTCTCTTCCATGGCTATTTTAGGAGAAGAGTCTAGAAGGCAAGATGGTGGCTGGGATACAGGATGGCCCAGGCTGGGTGGCAGAAGGAGCATGGAGAGGGCTCTTGTTCAGCCTCTGCTGTCAAGCTGCTGTGTAGGAAATGCGAGGGGAATCGAGAGCAACCTTTAAGGTCTCATTTGACGATAAATTCTTCTGATCCTAGGTGCTTAAGGGGGATTTGATAAGGAGTCAGTCGTAGAGCAGGAACTTTCTAGTTGGCATGTCTTTTCTCTAGAGTGTCTCAATCTCTTTAGGACAGGCCTTGGCTTCTCTTACCAGCCTCAGTGCTTGGCTCCAGGCCATAGTGTGTTGCCCAGGCAGTCACTGATGAAAATCATCTGAGGCAACATCCAAAGGGGCGTTATACTTTTGATGTGGAAAATTGCTCCATTTCCAGCCCTACTAATGGCAGGGATAGAATGAGCAGAACTTACAACCAGTACAAGGTGAGTTAGACCCTGAGGCGAGTAGACAATCTTGCTCCATCACTAAGTTGCCCAGGCTGGGCTGGAAATGGCCATCTTTCTGTCTCAACCTCCCAGACTTCTGGGAATATAAAAATGCACCACGATGCTTGGCAAATTTGGCTCTGACTTTCAGAGACAGTTGAGGCTTGGGAGTTAGTTGTCTTTCCGACCAGCTCATTTTCATGGATAAAGAACAGGAAGTCCCTGGGAGAGCTGATCGATCATTTTAAGCTTGCTAGGAGACAGCTGCAGCCAGCTCTCCTGCCTCCTGGTTTAGAGCCCTTTGTGTCACTATGTATCACCTCCCTGGCTCTGTCCCTGTCACAGTGGCGTCAGAATACCCTTTCAGGGACGTCATTAGGATGGGGGAAGCCAGAGAATTGGATGGGGCGTGGAGCCAAGGGCAAGCCCCTGGAACCTTCTGAAACCAGGCTTACATAGCAAAAAGCATCTGTCTCGACTGTCATGTGTGGAAGAGCGTTTGAAGTAAGCTGGGGGCAGATGAAGTCTCTGTGGCTTTCGATTATCTGGAAGGCTGCCTGGGGTCTCCTGTGGCTACCTGTTATTTGGGGACCACCATGACAGAGCCCAGGGAGGGCAGAGATGGCAGCTGGTGTTCTTCCTTGGCATGTGCCCTCTAGTTCCTAGGTTTTCTGATGAGCTCCTTTCCCGAGGACAGCACTCTTCATCCTCCTTTACACTGAGGCACTGGGCAAGCCCGAAGACAGCTGGTGGCTTTCCTTTCTCCTCTCTTTTTGTGGTCTGTGAAAACCCAGAGCTGCGCACATGTGTTTAGAAAACAAACGGAAATTGCTGTACATTTTGCTCTGTGTTTCTCCCTCCTTCGGAAACACTCTTCTTCCACCCTGAGAGTGCAATTCACCTTCTGTTGAATGGAGTAGATTTGGACTGGTGGGGGAGGCTGGGTGCTGAGCAACATTTGCACCGAAATGTCTTGCTGCTGTCGATTTGCTGCTCTACCTGGTGATTTGTCATTTGCAGCTAGCGCTCTGCAGTAGCTGCAGATACAGCTTCTCCATCAGGAGTCACCAGAAGCACAGGATGGTCTATGCTCGGTGGACGAGAGTCAGCCGGGGCCCGGGGAACGTCTAGAGACTTCTGGCGGCTCCCAGAGCGGGAGGGCAGAGAATAAGTCCCTAGAATTTTCTAAACCTGGAGTGTTAAACATACGCCCACAGGTACCCCGTCTCATCCTGCTTCTGCAGCAGACATATCACTAAGTGAATATTTATGCTCTTCCTGTGGTATCTGCTTGCAGTCTCACAACCCTGCGCATAGCCAACGGATTGGAGTGGGCGGAACCATTCCATTCTTATTCTTAACTGTTCCCCAGCGCAAACAGAGCTGATGATTGCAAGGCCAAGAAGCAAGCCGGCAGGAGCAAGAGTGTCGAGAAACGCTACCAGGGGCCCTCACCCTGCAGAGCCTCCTGAAGCATGCGCGGTGAACAAAGGTAACGGAAACGAAGTCCAGGGGACTGCTAACGTGCGCTGGCATCATCCCTGTGTGTTCCCAGTTCCTTTCTAAACACAGACATCACTGACTTTCCTTGTTCAGCATAATCCCCACACAGAAAATACAGCGTGTGTGCTCTGAAGGATGACCGTTCTGGGGCTGGGGAGTTGGCTCAGTCGAATAAGTGCTTCCCTGGCAAGCACAAGGGTCTGAGTTCAATCCCTGGTTCCGGAAAAAAAAAAAAGACTGTTCTGCTTTGTACATTTGTGTAATTTTTGGCAGGACATCTATGCCAGGAGCTGCCGACGCAGGGCAGTGGTTCTTCCAAACCTCAGGCACAGTCTCCTTTTTCTCTTTAATATCTGCTTAAATTTGGTGCTGAATTCTCCAGGAGGCTGCCCTGAAGTGGGACAATCGCCAGCCTTACCTGCTGCAGGGCTCTCTGGATGTCGATGCCCTGACCCCAAGGCACAGCTGGGTTGGCCAGACAGTCGCCGGCATTCCCCCGGCGAGATATATCAATCCGCTGCCTCCGCAGGCTCTGGAAAGCCTCCGCCATTACCTTCACCCCATCGTAGGTGAGGGCAGAGGTGTACTGGAATAGGAAAGGAGACAGGTATCAGAGGGGGCTGGCAGGAAGCCACGGAGAGCTAGTTGTGCGTGTCTTGTGCTTCCTGCCAGGAGAACGCGTGCAGCAGGCCCGGTGGTGGAAGGAACAGGTCGGGAGGGGTGAAGCAGCGCGGGCACACCTGCCTCTTCCTATGGGACTGCGCCCTGGGCCGCCAGTGCCGCTCGGCAGGGTTAGCTCAGCACGGTTAGCTGGGGCATTCACAAGCAAGGCAGAATTCTAGACTTGTGTGTGCAGTGTGGTGATTTTTAAACAATGTTGGTTCACTAGGGGAAAAATGTGTAGATTAAATACGACGCACCTGCAGGCCAAAAGCAAGGAAAATCAGTTGGTTTTCTTTGTATGATAGCCACCCATTGGGAGCCAAGAAGAAATGATTATTCTACTATTTTTTATAACCGTGGAAGGAAAAAAATATTCTGAGATGAGTGAGCGCTTAATCATTTCTTCAGGCCTCCCAAGTGGTAAGTTTACATCCTGTAAGCTTTCCGGGAGCGTGTTAATGAGAACTCGCACTGTGTTTCTTCTCTTGACCAAGATGGAGCTAAAAGATGTAGCTGAGACAAAAACAGGGTAACAGCCCAGGAACATAATTTCTGTGTTTGGAGTCCGTCTCTGTCCTCCTCACTGAACTGTTTCCAGTCTTCTTCTGCTGTCCAGCACATTGTAAGCACACAGTAGAGAGTCTCAGAATGAACTGCAAGTATTGTTACAGGGTTGACCATTTTTTGTTTTTTTTGGGCCACATTTTCAAGATGATTGTGTTCCCTTTCGAAATTGAGTGGTTTATTCGTTCATTAGTTAAGTATGTGTGTCTGGCTCACTGATTGATTTAAAGTACACTTGGGATTTTTGCTTGTTTAAGCTCATAATGAAATGAGTCTTAATTTCTTTTTCTTTTCTTTTCTTTTTTGTTTTTTTTTGCAGAACTGGGGATTGAACTCAGGCCCATGCGCTTGCCAGGGAAGCGCTTATTCTACTGAGCCATCTCTCAGGTCATGAGTCTTAATTTCTCCACCCCAACTTTTCTTGCAACGTTGGGGATCGAACCCAGACCTTTGACCTGAAGGGCAGATGCCTTACCTCTGAGCTACTTCCCCAGTCTTTTAAAGGAATTCTAATTTTGAGACAGAGTCTTGCTAAATTAGCTGTGATTACAGGCATGTGCCCTTGCACCTGGCTTAGTCTTTGTTTTTGAAGAATTAAGTCAGTTTGATCAATGGCAAGTTGAGAAGCATGTCAGTTACATGGCCCGCAACTTACAAAAACAAATCTACTGAAGGGCAAGAAAAAGTCGGCCAGGCATTCACTGTTTGCTCCATATAACTTGGCCTCAGAATCCTTCTCAACCTGTACGTCCTGTGTAGCCACTGCCAAACTATTTGACGGGGAAGAAAAATGACATATTCTCTTTATTCTAAACCATTTTCCAAGAGCACACAGTATTTTGGTTGCAGGATTTAGCGATGCATTTCTGGAAAATAGATACTGTGCATGATAATTGATGGCTGACTCTGATGTAGCGATCTGCTGGATAATCCTTAGTTAGATTTCCCCCATATTTAGCTGGGCAGGTGGTTGTCCAGATAGGGCCACCCCACTGTGTATCTCAAGGAAGCCCTGTGCATAAAGAAATGAGCTTGCTCCTGAGCTGTGGAATATGGCATCTCTGACTAGAGATAGAACTTTTGGCTTGCTATGCAGTCAGTTGAGGGTGGTATCCCTATGAGCGGAAGATCTGTGTGTGAACTTGACAAACAATTCTTAAAGAAAGCAGTGTGTGTCCTCTTTTTCTCTTTATCATCCTTCTGGGTAGATTGCTGAGGTGATGGCTGGAGTTTAAGCAGCCATTTTGAACCATAAGACCAAAGCCATATCCTGAGGGCAGCAGAATAAGACAAAAGAATCTTGGTGGTCTAACTATATGAACCTTGGGTCTCTTCCAGTCCACCCGGGTGTGGTCCCTGGCATCACTGGTCTTCCACTGCTGCATGATCTTGGCTGGGACAGTGTCTGTGTAGTTCACCAGTTGGAACCCGGTCACATTTGCTCCACTCTCTTTGAATTTATTTAAGTCAATGTCCATGAAGCCCTATGGAAAGAGAGAAGGGGAGAAATCAGGACAAGATTGCTAAATAAACCAACACACCCATGTTGCAGAATCACAGGGCTTTCTGTCCTGCTTCGCAGGGTGGATTTGGGTCATCAGTTACTTTACACATGGAGTTAGCACAGTGGTTAGAAATGGTTGGCCTGCAGCCAGCCTGGCTGGGTGGAAGGCCTGGATCCCAATCTCTGTTATCATAATTAAGGTAAAGTTACTTGATATTCTATTTATTTGCCTATTGTAGGACAGGAAGCAGGCACAAGAAGATGACATATGTTAAGGTTGGCACAGAAAGAGGGACCAGCAAATGGCATTCCAGCTAAGAGACTGGTCAGCGGCTTGGTTATGATGACATAGATATGTGGAACAAAATACAGACGACTGCCTCATTCACCTCCCCTACCCTGGGCCCTGCAGAGAGAACAGAAATCTGAAGCCCATCACTGGCAAGTTCTTGCAAGTTCCCCAAGGTCACCGGCAAGTTTGTGGAAGGGGCTCGAGTCTAATCCGGATTTTCATCTCCTCTGAGCTCTTTCATGCACAATGGACCGGATCTGTCTTACCAGATGAGGCCTGATCAATTCTAACATCTACAAAGGATTCTTTATTGAGAATGGAAATTCCATCCAATTCAGGAAAATTTGTTATAACTCAGGAAGCCTTCGACTTAAAAGGAAACCTTATATTTATATAATATATTCAATAATGTACAGTACTTTCATATCTATGACCTCATTTCACTTTATCCTTTTACAAAGTACAAATTAGATGCCTATTTGCCAGATAAAGAAGCTGAGACAGAGGAGGAAAATAGAGTTGCACAGTCATTTAGCAAGTTAGCTGCAGAGATGGGGTCGGAAACAAGTTCTTCAGTTACGCAATGTATCTCTGAGCGCTGTCTCTAGTGGTGAATGAAATAGAACTTTCATGCTCCTTGCTCTCTAGTGGGAAAGACAGACAACAAACAGGCAAACATAGCACAAGATAGATCTGTCACACATAGCAAGGTAGAAAGGAGTCCTGTGGAGAGAGAGATAATAGGGTGAATGGAAAGAAAGGGGCTCTGCCAGGCTGTGGAAGGGAAGGGCATGATCAGGCTGCTTGGGGCGAGGAGTTGTTGGCTCAGGGTCTCCGCTTGTGACTGGGCTGCGGGCTTTCTGGGGTTGTAGCAAGGGCTGAGAGGTGAGGGCTGTTTATCATGTTTCAGAAACAGTAAGGAGCTGGTGTGACAATGGCATGGTGGATGAGGAGGAGGGAAGGTGGGAGATGAGATTGAAAGGCAACCCAAGGCAGGACCTCACACAGCCTTGTTTTAACTTAGGTTTCTTTATATACATAATGTGAGGTTCCCTTCAAGGGTCTGATCAAGAGTCATAAAGTTGACACCAGTTCTGGTCCATGGCTTGGTCAGTTGCCCAATTTCAGTCAGAGAGAGGGAGGAGGAGACAGAGGAAGCACTGTGGAGGATGAGGGAACCCTCAGTGGGCTCCTGAGAGGTCTGAGTGCTGGTGTCAGCTCTCTTGAGATCTGGTGGCACATAGTGATCTGTCCACATCTTTTAATTCCTTATGACACCTTCTGAGAGAGTGAGCTCCTTAATTCAAAGCCATTCATCCACCTGCACCCCCAGATTCTGTGATTCATTGTGTTCTATTTTGTGAACAAACCCATCCTGGGCCTACTGAACCACGCTCTTCTTTCCTGGGCATGTTATTTCCCTGGCAGGCTCCTTTCCATCTTGTGGCTCTCAGCGGGACACCACTTCTTCTGAGCCGGTTCTTGCCCTGTAGTGGACACTGTTAGTCCCTTATTCACCTCCACTTCTTTTCCACATAGCAGCTCCATACTCTAACTGCACCCACTTCATTCTCCACCTACAGGCAGGATAAGGAGGATGTGCGGAGAAGTCAATATGTCCAGGAGTGGCTCCCGACTCCCAATCAATGATACGTGGGCAGGTAGTAGACTTGTGTCCCAGAATCCTCCCCTTGGGTGCCTAAGCCTGCTGCGTAGTCTACACTGACACCTCAAGAGCCCCTGGTGAGCTGCACACCCTCAGCAGCCTGCAGCATTTAGTATCTCCATGGCTCACCTGCCTTTCTCTCTTCTGCTTCACTTTTCTGCTTCTCTACTGGTGCTTCTAGGTTTGGTGTCAGAGAAACCACTTTTAAACAACCCCTGCCTTGGGATCTATTCTGGGCAAACCCAGTGTGCAGTTACTGCCAACAGCTCTTCCAGCAAGTCCCACCTCAGACCTGTTTCTCCAGACCACTGCTCATAGCTGAAAGTATGGTGTCCTTTTGTCCTCTCTCCTCCCACTGGAATGACAGATTCAGAGGGCAGAGACCTTTTTGTGTATTGTTCGCTGATACGTCCTAGAACCTAGCACCTCAAACCATTGTTGGAACACAGCAGGTACCCAGTAATTACTTGCTGAATGAGGAAGTAAGAGCCTGAGTCTTTCTCCTCCAGCATGAATGCCAGTTAGCTGGGGAAATCTGACCTGTAGGCAGCACATGCTAGTAGGCGATTACTTGGCTGAAAGGAGAACTCAAGTTGGGAGTAACTTTTGAGATTTCCTTGACCCGTGGCCCCGTTTTTCAGAGGTTTATACAAGTAACGGATTTGCACAATGGTACCAGCAAGCTATTCCTCAAAGTGAAATTGGAGTAGGGTTCCTCTGCCTGGGACGCGTTCTTGGGTGTGGTCAGTGCCTTCTCAAGAGCACAGTCGTTCTTCCATCACTCGGTAGGAGCCCGCACACATTGGAGGGATTCTCCACACTCTTTAGAGACTTTAAAAAAGAACATCTTGTTCATAAAATAACTATTGGGAGAATGAAATGGAAATCATGTCCTGCAGTCAAAGTCTGTCACTTTCAAATCTGTAACAAGCTCTTGGGCATTTGGTACGAGGGCTGCCATTGCAAGCACAGTGCAGTCCAAACGAAACGGCAGGGTTTGTTCAAAGCGAAGTGTGTGCCAGGCCAACATCAGAATGTCTGATTACACAATTAATGGAGCCAAAGCCCGGGTGTACATTAGTGGAGCCGTATGGGTGGGACCCTCCAACTAGACCCCCCAGTATCCCTGAAAAGGAACACAGAATGATAAGCACATAACTGTAGTGTTCACTAAAATCACCAAAAGTAGGAGAAAACTTGGGGTCAACATATGTTCATCTAAGAGCTGACATCTCCCCTCCTACATAAGACGTCAGGCTGGGAATGATAATTTTAACCTTACAATAACCTTCATCATGAAGAAATGAGTCTCTTAGAGCTATAAGGCTTGATTTCTCCATAATATAAGAAAAGGGATTTTGAAAATATAGAATCATATTCTTGTGTAAGAAGGGGAATGAGGGTCTTAACTCTTTGCCTACCAGTTGATTGGAAAATTTGACTCATGTTAGTCCCTGGAGCACTCTCCTTAAACAAGGTTTAATGAAATCATTTTCTAATTTTCTCTTGCCATTTTATTAAGAAGAAAACTTGGGGGGTAATTTGGGGTAATTAGTGCGTTTTTCTTTATCTGCCTTATTTGTGCTATTAATGGTAGAATATTGTTCAAGGATGCTAAGGTGCTGATTATATTCCACTAAAGGTTTTAACCGTGAAGTTTGCTTGTCATTGCTTTGGGTGATGTTGCCTGTTTAGTAAGAAGCTTTCAGATGGTGAGCCCCTTGCCCTGTACAGTGCGCTCCTAGTAGGAATGACACTGACCTAGAAGGTGCTTGTTTTCAAGTCACTCAATGGAGAAGTCAGGTCTCTGGAAGCTGTACTCCTCTTACTGTCTCTGATGCTGGTTCTGCTTGAGGCTCTTTGTAGGGTGAATGTTTCTCAGCCAAGATGGTGCTTGGGGAAAGTGTGGTCCCGGGGCTGTTAGGTCCTCATGTTCCTGTCTGCCATTTGTTCACCTCTGCCATTGCCTGCTGTCCTGAGGATGAATGGTGAGTTGGTGCAGCGGAGGTGGGAGGGGTGCCCTGCCTGCATCTTGACTGGGGTGCCCATAAATGGGCCCTGGGAGGTGGTCCTTAGCTTGAAGGGCACCAGAACCTCAGGGAGCTTTTGTAAAACAGTCATCCTGATGGTCATCATTCTGTAGCCCAGAGGTTGCATTGGTATTTCAGCAACACCTTGATGCTGGTGAACCAGAACTCTAGATTCAGTGTGTCAAGATATGAAGGTCATCATTAAAACCATCTCAAATGATAGCATATCTAACTCCCAGTAAAGAGAGGATGGAGGGAGGAGCATGAGATGATTCCTTCTCTAATGGGAGTTGCAGATGAGGTTAAGCTGATAAAGGAGGAAAAGAGACAAGCACACATTATGTAGAGGGATGGAGGAAACAGTAAGAATAACCAAACACAGAAAAGATTCTAAGATATACTGCTCTGACTTAATGAGGGCTAAGCTTGTACTGTGTGTAAGGAAATGGACACCCCTTGAGACCATGTTCAGTGAGACATATGGGATATATAAACTGAAGTTTCACACGGTTTCTCTTATATGAAAAATCCAAAAATATAAATAGATAGACAATAGGAAATAGGGAGATAGATTTTCTTTTGTTCAAAGGGGAAGGGATGCAAGAGATGGAGGAGGGACAGAGGGGAGGGACAGGAGATGCAGAAGAAATTAAGTTGTTAGGTATAGGTGCCAGCTCCCGATAGGGAACGTGATCATTACGCATTTCAAATATGCACTCATGAAGAAAGGAGCATAGCACTGGAAAGAGCAAGCGCAGCATTTTTATACCCACCTCTCTCTCTCTATATATATATATATACCATGCGAATACATTACCTTGAAATCCTATTAAACATACTACCAGAGCCTTACAATTCTGAAGTACCTCTCTGGCTAAGACTGGCCTCTCAGTCACTGGCAAGTCGGGGAGGGAGCAGCAGTGACTAACAGAGAAGTCATGGCCTGTGTTATGGCCTGGGAAGGGAGCGCTGCTCCACCCTCAGCTGCCGGCTGGAAGCAGAGTGCACTGGCGCTGCTCATGGCTCAGTGCTGCCCAGCTCTGCGAGTGTTGCTCCTGGAGCAACAAAGTGGTCACAGCCCAGCCGCTACAAGGCCACCTCGCCTGTATTACACAGATGCATCCAAACTGCCTTTTGTGGATTGTGAGGCTCCCGCCATTGAAAATGAAAAATTAAACAGTACACTGAGAGCCACCACAGACTTATTTTAACTGTTTCTTAAGTGCTTATCCCGAATAGGCATTCTGTTACATGCTTTATATACACAGTCCTATCTAGGCCCCTGTACAGTCCCGAGAATTTAAAGCTACACAGTAGGTAGTTTGTGCTGATTTGCATATATGAATGAGTGTCCATCCCATTTTCTCTTAAGAAGATCTAACTCAGAGACCTTTGGAAAGTCTCCTGAGATCACACAAAAAGCGAAGATTCAAATGCTCGTGTAATGCTCAGATCTACCCTAATTATCACTGTGGGTGGCCCGAAGAGGGGAGGGATGCAGGGCCTTAGATTTAGAGTGCTGTGTCCACAATGCCCTAGTGGGCAAGGGACAGAGAACCTCGGAGCAGGGCTGCATACATTAAGAGCCCAGAATGGATAGCTCACGCTCTGAGGGCAGGCTGCTAGACACAGACTCCTATCTGGAAGATTGCTCTTGCTAGTTCTTCCGTTCGACATCCATCACTGATGCCTGTTTAGCTATTTCTCAAGTCTCGCTCTTCTGAAGCCTGTTAGCGCCCAGCTCC
>NDGM011053253.1:0-21041 GCA_002564305.1 Octomys mimax | reverse complement strand
GAAACTACTATTACAAATTACCATCTGTAGTGCAGTAGCTTAGTTCACAGGTATCAGTATATTACATATTTCATTTTTAAGTCCTAACTTACACTCATTTTGTATGTCTATGACTATAATATGATCTATGGAAATAATATTACTTGGAGGTTAAAACAATGATCACCTGATTTCCAAAGCATTTCATTTGCTATTCAACCACTGAATAAGTACATAGTGGCCCTACCTGAGTGGTTTAAGTGACATTGGGATGGTTAAATTCATTTATTTATTCAATAAAAAAAAAACTTAAATATCCACGGTACCTTGGGCACTGTGCCAGACACTAGACTTTTATAATGCTGAGTATGAATGACAGCACCTCCCTCAAGAAACATTGTGAGTTTGGTGGAAAATTCTTCATCCATTAAATCAAAGAGGTCTCAATGTGAGGCAAATGTAGAAACTCTCCTTTGTGAAGTCTCTGGCAAAAGAGAATTCACAGCCATTCTGGCTATGAGTTTGCCTCAGAGAACTTAGGGGCCAGGCTGATCTAAGTAACATCTATGTTCAGTAGTCTTTCTACTTTTAATCGCTCACATTTAGTCAGATTATAAATTCTTGAAGATTCAAATGCTTAGTCATCACAGTGCAATCACATGGGGTGATAAAAAGTTGTAATGCTTCTAAGTCATAATGGATGCAAAGGATTTTTTCTTTCTTGGTGATGAGATGCTAGCACAAAGGGAGCTTGGTTGACTTCTAAACCTTGGAGCCATTGTTTCCGATAAATTTCTTCCTGTTAAGTACCTGTGAGGAATGATAAGAGTTGAGTTAAGGCTGGAGTACCATATGCAAATAGTACCCCCGAAATAAAAAAAAAAAAACCAAACAAATCTAGATCAGAAGCAGGTTTTGAATCCAATAAAGTTAGTTGCTGCATATATATATGACTAGAACTGTGCTGTATGACTATGATGGCAATCCAAATTGGGGCTTACTTTTGATTCATAGAACATACGTTAAGTGTTCTCAGGCTCAATCTCCCCAGTATGATCTCTATTTTATGCCACTTGGCAAATCTCTTTCTCTTGTGCTTTCATCTGTACAATTCAGAACATATTTTTCCCAATGGACATTCAGCTGAATTGTTTGATTCACTGACCATTTAATAAGATGATAGAAATGTATCCTGAAAATCTACACCTATCCTATGGAGACATTCCGCTCAGCTACACTGAGTTTCACAAGAAGCTAGCTGTTGGGTTAAGAAAACATATAGCCAAACGTACAATGACATCAAGCTTTTTCCCTGACGCCAGCTGGGTGTTTGATGTGGTGACACTCTGAGGCCATGTGGTGCCAGTTTCAGTTGCATGATTCACATTGTTAATCTTTGGAAATACTGAATATGAATGAATGATCCTAAATTCTAGCCAGCTGTATAAGAAACACTATTGGTAAATAGTCTCTTCTCTACCATCATCTTCTGACTTAAAAATAAAAATCCTACTGTTTCTCAGCAATGTGGACAGTTCTACTGTACACTAAGCAACTACTATCACAATTTTAAATTACCTTTAACTCAACTCTCTTTCACTACTAATAAATGTAATTGACATTTATGCTATCAATATCCATAGATGCTTAACAGAAAGAAGTTCATTGGGAGCAGTGGCTTCAAGGATCAGAGGCCAACCAAGCTCCCTTTGTGCTAAAATCTCATCACCAAGAAAAGAGAAATCCTTTGTATCCATTATGACTTAAGCATATAAATTCTTAAACTCCTCATTCATGCACCTAGGTACACAGTTTTTGGTAACATGGACTAGCAACATCTTAAACTTACTTTTTGTTCAGAATGAACCATAAGAGCCCTACCATTCAAGTGCTGATTAGATTTTCAATGACCCGTATTCAGAAAAGTCACATGATAACACTTAATTTGCAAATCATTTTCAAATCTTTAATAATATCTACTTTAAATTTTCTCTCTTTTTTCAGCACCAGGGATCAAACTCAAGGTGTCCCTCAGCACCAGGTATCAAACCTTGCACTTACCATGCAGGCCCTTATGCCATTGAGCTATAGGCTGGCCCTCTATTTTAAATTTTAATTTCAGTAGTATAGGAAAATCAATGACTGTGCACCACACAACAAGTAACAATGTTCAATGACTCCTTTTGACAAGAACAATGGCAGCAGTCAAAAACTGATAGCAATATTGTATTTCTGAGGGTCATCTTTGGTTTCGCACTTTATTGGCAATTACAGAACAAGAAAGAACAAATAATTTACCCAAATTAGGTCTTTATTATAATTTTTCCACATATTTATCATCCTTAAAAGTTCGACCAGCTTGATCCTTAATTTTCCTACTTTGAGATATCTGTGATACATAGTCTTTATAGAAATTATCCATTTTAAGAATTCAGTGAATTCAGAATGTCATTACAACTGTATACCTAAGTAGCCACCTGACATTCACTGTTTCCTCTTTGTCAGTACTGTGTTTAGTGTTTTATGGATCAGACCATTTAACTTCACCCAGGTCCTGTTATTTTGTACATTGCCCTAGTCTATTGTATATCATATTATATAAATCTATTATTTTTCTTATTTCTTAGATGATGTGACTGGATCACAGAGATTTAATAAGCTCTCCATAGTCAGACAGTAAGTAAATAACAGAGGGAGGGTTGAGATTCACTTTGCAGTGGCTATGAGATGTTCAAACACTCAACCTTTACCTGTATGAACTCTCAGGAGCTATTTTAGCACCTCCACATTTCTTCTGATGCAAAGAATACAATATTACGCTGCTTGATTTGTCTCACATTGGCCTGTTGATTGGGATGTGACAGAAAAGAGGCTGATGCTCATTTGACAAGTGACACATTTAAATCAGAAAAAGTGAGTTGGTTCCGCTGCCATGGCAACTGACCAATATTTCCTGATGCTTAAGAAACTGCTGGGGCAAGAAAGAGAGGTGGCCCCAGTGGGTAACAGTCTTGCTTAAAACAGAGCAGAAATTATCTGTCATAAATTTGTAGCTGTTCTAGTCACAGAGATTATTCTCAATATGTTTAATATTTTAATTATTTCTGAATCTGATTATATCCCCAGAAGAAATAAACTGTATAGACTAAGTGCAGCTAAGTAGGGCCAGCCAAATAGCTCAGCAGATTAAAGCCCCTGCAAGCAGGCCCAGGGGCCAGGGGTTCAATCCCCAGCCTGCCATGCCTGCCCTGCCCCCAGGGCATGCTGAGATGGCACATGCCTGTAATCCCAGCTCTTGGGAGGCTGTAAACAGACAGATCACTATGAATCTGATCTAGTAGTGAGACCCTGAACACCTTATAGACCCTTCCCTAAAATACCCAAAAAAAAAAAAGGTGCAGCTAAATAGTCAGCTTGACTGAAGTTTTAGCCAGTTATCCTTCTTTATACAAGAATCTAGCTAGCGGAGTCCTAAGGTAAAATAATCAAGAATTAAGAAGACATCAGACGTGCTGACATCAGACATGTGTGAAAAGATAGTTAACGTATCTGAAGGAATAAGATTCTAAGAAAATCTTTTAGTCAAGACTCTTCCAATTAAAAAGTAAATAAATTTTAAAAAATTTTTGAAAATTAAAAAAAGACTTCCAATTGCAATAACAAGTTTACAACCTGAACAGGCTTCAGGGAAATAAAAGAGAAACAACAGCAGCAAAACCTTTTTTGGCTTATTTAACTAAAAAGTCAAAGTGATAAATCTCTCTTGTCCAAATCAGGATGTCCACACATTATCCACAGGAATTTGTTTCTCTCCACTTCCCAAATCTGCTTTCCTTTCTAGTAGCTTCCTTCTTACATTGGTTCTTTCTGGTAATTCAGATGATCTTTAACTTACATTTTAGCAGCTTCACACACATAACAGAAAGAAAGCTCATCTTTCTCAAGACCTTCTGCCAAAATCTCAAGACAAGTTCCTATTGGTTTACTTTAGTCATGTGTTTGTCAGACCCACAATTCAGCAATTGCTGTGGGAGAAAAAGAAGTTATCTGGCTCTAGGTCTGATCAGATAATCGCTTTCAAAATCAGGGGAGCCTGGGAAAGGGGGCATCACTACAGGAAAATTAGGCCATGATTATAAAAGGGAGAAAAAATAGGAAGAAAGGGTTTTGGAGTTAAACACAACAGAAAGAGTCAAAAAGAAGTTGCACTAAAATGTAAGTGTCTTGATAAAGAACCTTTATTGGCTACCTGGGACATTAAAATTGAAGGAAATGAGAAGGTGAGAGGGTCTACAAGGAAAGAGTAAAGCTTAATGAGGAGAAAATTTGCCAACCACAAACTCACCTGGTGCCAATTCAGGCAATAGTCTTTGTATCTGATGGCTAGTGATGGTGGAGCACATGTCTATGCATTTATGTCTACAAATATACCTATTTGATTCTCCCTATAACTATTTTAATAAAAAAATACTACATGTTCTCATTTTAGGAAATTTGGAAGATACAGATAAAAGAATATAAAATTCAGTTGTTCTTCTCCAAATATATAACCTCAGTATTATCATAATAAAAAATCAGACAAGAACATTAGCTACAAGAAAAAAGCCAAAAAAAAAAAAAAGAAAAAAGTCAAAGCTTAAATTCTTGCCTCTAATGGTAAACAATACTCAAAGAATGGTAAATTAGGTTTTGCAAAAACCATTATGAATTAAATACAAATTATACTGCATAATTTACATTAAATAAACCACAACCAGAATTGTCCTTTAATTACTATAAACTCTTCACTATAAATCCCTCCTTACTAAAAAACATGGCCAAGGGCGAGTTCTTTGCCTTGTCTGTGGTTCTCTGTTGATTTATTTAGGGAATCACCTACTGGTTCCTATTACACCCCACCTGTGCTTATAAACTACACTAAACATCATTAGATTATATTAGGGTTTACCTACAAGTCATATAGAATCCCAGGCCTATCTGTAATTATCAAAAAGTTGCTTTTATTTTTAAAGTGCACATTTTCCCCTTGGTTGTAACCATGTCTATTTTTATTTGCTTCTTCCTTGGTTCTAACCATGCTATTTCCTTGATTCTAACCACATCTGTTATTTGCAACTTTAAAGATCCCACTATATAATGAAATAACTGTGTAGCATACCTCCTGTGGCACGTAACACTTACTCAATAAGTGTCACTGGTTGCTATGACTTACACAAATGTAAACATTTGCTTACATGAGTCTGAAGAATGACTGCTGTAAAATGTCTTGTGATAGAAAGATGGATTTGAAACCCTCCCCTAGCTTTTGGCCAGAAAGGATCATTTTTTTTCTTTTTCTTTCTTTTTTTTTTTTTTAATTTGGCTCCATAGTGAATTTATTAATCAATTAAGACAATGTATTTGTAATTGTGAATAGTTCTCTCTCTCTCTCTCTCTCTCTCTCTCTCTCTCTCTCTCTCCGTTTCTCTTTATATTTTAGGTAAAGGGCTAAAGGGTGTTCAGGGTCACACTACTAGATTGGACTTGCAGTGATTCTCCTGTTTATAGCCTCCCAAGTGCTGGGATTCCAGACACACACCATCACGCCATCTAAATTGTTGTCTCAGCACATCCCGGGGTTGGGGCTGGCACAGCAGACCTGGGGATTGAATCCTTGGCCCCTGTGCCTGCTTGCAGGTGCTTTAATCCACTGAGCTATTTGGCTGGCCCAAGTCTTCTCTTTTAATGTTGTAGGTAAAGAGTGAAAATCAGGGCCTGGGCTAGGACTGGATCTAAGGATCATTTTCTAATCTGCATAGTTCCTGAAAGACTTTCAGCCCCTTCATTTGGTAGAATTATTTACTCTTTATGTATCTCTTATTCTTACAAATTCCTCACTAACAGCTAATTATAGTTAGAAAATAAACTTTTTCTTCCTCTCTAACCCCATCCTGTGGAATACTCTTCATAATAACATGTATATGTACATTTGCACATGTGATCAGTAAAACTAGATTTCAGGCAGACAGAAGTACAAGAAACACATTTTACAAATCATAATCAAGCTGTGCCTTCATTACCCCATTTATAGACTAGAATAACAGTGTTTGCAACATTTTTTGTTTACATAACAATTTTGGAAATATAAAAAAAAACCCACAGTAATTATGTCCTGGTGAATAAAACACCTTCAGAAAGAAGTGTTAAAATATGTGAACCTCACTTATTAACATAGTATGGTTTTGTTACTGTGATATTTAGACACTAGCTCTTTTGCTGCATACAAAAAGAGCTCTCTGTCTATATAGTTTGACCTGTTTCTCAACTCTGACTTTCCTAAGGTTTTTTTAAAATGTTGTTTGTAGTTGCATTTCATATTTATTTGTAACCCACCTATTCTCAGTCATGTGAGCTCTACATGCACTCCGAAGTGTTACACTGGAACTGCATCACCATCTTTGTCTTCTGAATTACCTCATAGAAACTTCTCTCTCTGGGACATTAGTTATTTCAATGGTTGGCCCTAGCTAGCTTTGCCTTTTGTTTCTAATTATGCTTCGTTCTTGTTGTGATCCATTTCATACAAAAACCACCTAAGCTTTGCAGTCTTCCAGTTTTCTTATTAGACCACATGACAAAGACCATCATCCCATCTAATCCATTCCGTTGTTAGGTGATCTCAATGGAGGAACCTACGACCACCTGTGACATTAAACATTCCTGAAAATAATGTCATAGAATTTTTCAAGAACATTACACAGGGAACTTCTTCCTCCTCCCAAAAAAGAGATAATGGGAAGGCAAATATATATCTATCACAAAGGATTAGGAGGTTTGTGTACTAAGAGCTACTTTCTAGCCTTTAGAAAATAAACCATTATTCCAATATCTTATACTCTGGTCAATCATATTTTATGATAATCCAGTAAAAGAACAAACTCCTGACTTGACCAAACTTCTCACTAAGAATGCAGTGAAGAGGGGCTGGGGAGATGGCTCAGTGGAATAAGCACTTCCCTGGCAAGCTCAAGGGCCCAAGTTCAATCCCTGGTTCCGAAAAAAAAAAAAGAATGCAATGAAGTTACTACCTCACCCCAGTAATCAGATTATCTCTGTTACCTTACCCCACCTCTACCAATATATCACTATGTAATGCCTCTACCCATGTATTGACTGAATGTACTAGTTTATGATTACTTTTGTTTTCTTCCTAGCATGGTCATTAAAACTTATTTTTCCTTGGAACACTCTTTGAGAGCAACTTGCATTTGTCTTTCCAGGACTAGATAACTCATATTTGGTTCAAACTAAAATACCCTTTTATGTTCTTTTAGAGCAGAGTTATTCATTTGTGCTGACCTGACATGGCCCTTAGAGGAACCAGGAAGAGGCAGGCTGAACTGCTATAGCTCCCTTCCTTCCAAGGCTCTGGATACCCAGAGCAAAGTAAAGAAAGAGGCAAAGTCCTCCGGGGTCTACTTGGGCACTCCAAAGCTGTTTAAACTCTCTTTGCCTCCAGGTTGATTACCCTTATTACAAAAACATAATCTGTCATATTCCAGTCATGAAGGGCTTCCCCTAGCCTAATATATGCTACGTAGCAGTGGCAAGGAATGTGTCTCCCTACTCAAGTAAAACAATTGCACTTTACTAAAAATCCTCTGGAGGTAATACAGCCCTAAGGAAAGCCCCCAAAGGAGCAGTATTCCAACACCAAGAAGCCTGTTCAAGAATAGGCCTTTGAGGAGCAGATAGCTTTTAGTAATTCAGATATTGGAAAATGTAAGCAGTTCTTTAATCTTCTTAAGCATAGAGCCTGACCTCAAGTCATATTCATCCTAGTAAGATCTGTCATTAGTTGCCAGGTGAGAGGAGATAGGACCCTATCAATCTCACACACACTAGGCTGAAGGGAGAGACAGAATTTATTGTGCTGTTTCTGCCTGGGAAGGGAAAATGGAATTAACATTTATTAAAACTCAACTATGGGCTAGCCATGTTGCTGGAAGCTTCATATTCACTGTTAAATTAATCTTAAAAATAGCCACCATCTTAAGACCTCTTTTTGTGCCACGTCCTAGATTGAATTTTAAATATATTACTCATTTGAAGAGATGAAAATCAAAACAACACTGAGATTCCATCTCAATCTGGAAATTATCACCCAAGAAATTCTACCTCACCCCAGATATTATCAACAAATGAAGCAACAACAAATTCTGGCTGTGGGGATGTGGAAGAGAAGGAACCATTCTCCACTGTTGGTGGGAGCGCATGTCCATCACTGAGGAATGGATAAAAATGATGTTGTCTTTTTATAAAATGGAGTACTACTCGGTCATAAAGAAGGATAAACCGGAGACTTTTATAGGTAAATGGGTGCAACTTAAGACCATATTCGTAAGTGAAATAAACTAGACACACATGTTCAAGCATCATATTATCTCCCTAGTGTAAGAAGCTGAAAGAATAAATAAGATTCAAGATGTACAATAGATATTGTAAAATGGGAAGAAACTGTTCAAAAGGAAGGAGAAACTGGGATGGGGAAATGAAGAAGAGAGGGAAGGGAAGCACAAATAGTTAAAGATAGTTAAGATAGTTATACTATTAACTTATCTTTATTTATTGAAAAGAAAAGTTTGTGCTAATATTTAGACAATTAAATGCCTATATCTTACAGTCTGAGTAACTGATTTAAAGATAACAATATGCAATGTATTAACCATTGTTACTCCCGTATTATCTTGTTTTGAAATTTGTATTGTTTTCCTTTTTGAAATAAAAAATAAATATAGTACTTATTTGAATCTTCATGAAAATCCTATACGTATTATTATATCCCATTTTACTAGCTAGAAAATAAAAACAACTTGTCAACTCCATTTCCCTAGGTTTGGAGGAATAAATGCCTGAATGTGTGCTGCATCATTTGACATAATTCCTGATACATGATAACCCACGTCTTTCCACTTAGGTCCTTTTAATATAAGAAGATATAAATACTGCACACTTTGGTCTAAAATGATGACAAACTGTTTTGCTTTCTCCATAGGTTTTAGGTAAAAACAGTAGTCCTCTTCAGAATCCATATGAAGTTATTTTGATACTTTCATGACACCGAAATTGTAAACTTTGAATCCACAGGCTTAATTTTGAGAAACACCCCAAGTCACTGATTGTCAAATAGGCTGACTAAACTGATAATCCGTTTGTTCCTAGTTTAGAAATACAGATGAGGAAGAGAGGGAAAGGGGAAACAGAAATTAATTCAAAATGATAAAATGTTAGTCCAAAAGGAAGTTCTAAAAAAACTTCATGGGTGGCAACAACTTGAAATAAAATTCTACTTTGAAAGGAACAACGGCTGGCCAGATAGCTCAGCAGACTAAAGCGCCTGCTTAGGCAGGCACAGGAACTGGGGTGCAGTCCCTGGTGTGCTATGCTGGCCCTGCCCCTGGGGTGTGCTGAGAAGGCTACTGAGACTGGGTGTGGTGGTGCACGCCTGTAATCCCAGCACTTGGGAGGGTGAAAACAGGAGAATCACTACGAGTCCAATCTGTGTTATATGACCCTGCAGATCCTGTACTAAATACATTTTTTAAAAAAGGAAAGGAACAAGAAGCCAACATTCATTTGCAAATAAATGTTCCTTTGTACTGTTTTAAAAAGACAAGTAGTCACACCCTATAATCCCCTAGGACAGACCCCGGGATCAGGTCACATAAAATTTCCGATTCTCCCTACCAGAGACATTGGAGGTTATAGAGGCACCTGGTGAGATCTGTCTTGCATCTTTCCGTATCTCTTTAAGGGAAAATAAACTGAGATGCATCTACGCTATTGTTTTCTCTGGGCTGCCAAGCCAACTTGACACAAATATACTAATCTAAAAGACTCATGTTAAAAACAGAGGATCCTAATGTGACAGTGGGTAGTACTTACTCCCTCTCAGCCTCCACTTCTTCAGTTTACCTATAAAACAGTCAAATTCATGTTAGGCCTATTTTTTAGTAACATATCCAGTGGCTTTTGCTGCTTCCATTTCCTCTGAGGAAAGCGACATAACTCCCATCTTATACAAACGCGTGGGCAGGTTTCCCTGAAAACTCACCTCTACCAGGCCTTCCTGTACCTGGGAGAAGACAAGCTCATCTGATTGGCACCACATTTACTGTTCTCAATCTTTAAAATTCGTTATCCCCATATGTTCACTCTAGGATCATATATTTTATAAAACCTTCAAAGTAGATATATTTGCATACTGTTTTATAGAGAGGCTCCCCACGTTGTTTAAGGTACTAACTCTCCAAACCCTGAATCTGGATCTGCGTCTTACCAAGCCCACCAGTAAAACTTAGAATGTATGGAAAGTGGGCTAAAGCATCACATGATTAAATAAGCAAAGTCCTCAAGGAGGTTTTAAAAGCAACCACTTCCCAGTTCCTCCTCTTCTTTTGTCTCCCCTTTTGGTTGTTCTTGTCCTGTTTTAGAGCAAAAAGTTGAGATCTTGAATAGTAAAATGGTTGACCCAAATTCTCAACCAGCAGGAAAGTCGAAACACATACTGCTAACAATAGAGTACTGTTGCCCTCCACCCTGCGACCAGCGGCACCAAAAACACTGAAGCATGTGGTGATTGACTTCACTGACAGGAAGTCCCAAACTGGGTGGCACAATGAGTGAAACTGGAGACAGCCAGCCAGATATCATTCCTAGAAGGTGGGCTTCCACATTCACCTAATATTTAAAATTGACTAACTGGATGTTTTTCAGGCATGACATTATTTTTACTCTCAATTACAATAATGAAAATAGTAAAACTGCTGTGGGACTAGAGAATTGGCTGGCATTTATTTAATTGTGCTTTGAGACAGAGTCAGACTTCATAGAAATTAGCTGTGTGTGTGTGTGTGTGTGTGTGTGTGTGTGTTTCCACCCAGTTGCTTTACACCAGTGTGCCTTGCCTTTCTAAAAGACACCTTCACACACATGTTATTGGCTTTCCCTTAAGGTTCAACCAGCCACAGGTGTTCTTCTTGAGCCCCAGAAGCTTCTCTAGACTCCCAGAATTCACAGGGAAATGAACACAGTCCATCAGGATGCATCCTTGCTCCTCTCTTCCTGGAGGGTGTTAGCCCATATGGCAGTCCATCTCAGAAGAAGAACGTCTTCTACTGCCACATGATTACTAAATACCAATTCTGATTCCAGCTGTGAGGAAGCTAGGAGAAGCATCCTTAGGGGGTAAACTACACACAAACATATGTGTTCAACTTGTTGGGAATGTGAGCTGTGATGTGATATTTCCCAAGCCACTTTTGCAATGGCCAGTCTGCTTCCTGAAACGGATACTGCTGGTGGTGTCAGCAGGAAATATAAATGAAGGAAATGTTTCTAAATCAACAATTCATATGAAAGTATTAAATGATACATTCCTTCACCCTGGCAAGTTATTCCCTTCTCTTATCTTTCCCTTGTCATGCCTCTGTCCCGTGCTCTTCCTCTAGCCATTGTCTCCTCTGGATACAATTACAGTTTTCAAATCCACTTAGCATTCATTCAAACATATGCATCAAATGACTACTTTTTGCCAACACTATCTGTCTATGGAAAAGCAGAAATTTGAAGGACACAGTGTCTGCTCTCATTGAGAGTGCAGTCTAGTGGGAATGGTGCAGAAGTAAGACTGAGAACATGATGCATTGTGGTAAGTGTTGAAATAGAAATGCTGGTTCCGGGGACACTTGTGCTTGAATCTATACAAGTGCTTTTTATGGGATGCCTGGGAAGAACTTCATCGGAGTCACTCTCCCCCTCAGATTTGGCCAAAGGAGCTCTATAGGTATGCAAATGTTTTATTTGCAAAAAAAGTTCTACTATTATACCAATAATTAGTATCCAATGTTTTCCATTTCTATTGATGTCATAATAATTCACCAGAAACCTGAAATCTTGAAAGAGTATTCATTTATTGTCTCAGTTCTACAGATCATATGTCCAATGGGCTTACTGTGCATTCTGCTGGAGATCTTACAGAGCCAAAATCAGCATTAGCTGGTCTATGTTCTTACCAGAAACTCTAGGGAAAAAGAAATGTCCTGGTTAGTTCATGGTGTTGTCACAACTTATTTCCTTCTCATGGCTACTACATGGTCCTCTTCACCCTCAATCCAGTAACAGTTGAATGAATCCTTTCCTTACTTAAAGCCTCTTTGGCTTCTGTTTTTCTCTTATGATATCAAAGATTCAAATGAGAACACATGGTCTAGTTGGGTACTCCAGAATAATTTCCCTTCTTTAAGGTCAACTGATTAGCCACTTTAATTACATCTGCAACATAACCTTTTCATACATATCCATAGCAATTGGACCAACACTAGGAGAATCCAACATTCTGTTTACCTCTGCCTTTCCTGTGGTGCCGATGATTCATATCCAACCTACATACAAAATACATTCAGCCCACACCACAATATCCAAAAGTTGTATCTGTAGATTCAACCAACCAACTGTAGTATATCGCATTACAGTTTCAAAAACCCACCTAAATCTGATCTATCCAGAAGTCCTAACTCTAATCAACATCTAAATCAGCCACAGATGAGGCTCTGTTGTGCTCCACTAAGCACAACTCCTGACCACAACTCTCCATCTGGAACCAAGAAGACCGAGGAAAGAAACTGCCTGCTTCCAACACACAAAGAGAAAACCAGAATCAGGCAACCATCACATATATCCCCATTTTTTAAAAGGAAACAATAAAAGTAGAAATCATTCACAAATCTAAAGTAGTGTCAAAATCCAACCAGGCGAACATTGTTAGGTCTCAACACCTGGAAATAATTCTCCATGGCCCTCCACTCTGGCCTGTGAATCATCACTTAAACTGAAATGGTGCTCTGTTCCAGGCAGTGTGCTAAGGCCTGACACACACTGATGCATTTAACCCTCTCAGCTACCCTGTGAAGTACAGCCATTCCTTGGTATCCACCAGAAGTTAATTCCAGGATCATATGTGAAATAGCATAGTATATTTGTACAAACCTATGCACATTTCCCCAAATGCTTTAAGTGGTCTCTAGATTTCTTTTAATTCAATGTAAATACTCTGTAAACATTCATTACAGTGTACTAGTTAGGAAATAATTGTAAGTAAAAACAGTACATTTTGAGTATGATTTTTCTGAATATACATGTGGTTAGTTGAAACTACAGACACAGAGCCCACCAACACAGAGGGCCAACAGACTGCTGCTATGATTTATCTTCATTTTACACATGAAAATACCAAGGCATACATAGATATGTTTTTCCCTAGGTCATAACATCAGGCAGTAGATCTGGATTCAAACCCAGGCAGACTGGCTTCAGAACAATACTATACTTCACTGCCCTGTAAAATCAGTAAAAATTTTAAAGCCTTGAATTCTGCTCAAGAAAGTATGTGTTTGGATACTATTTCGGGATTCCCCCCACCCCCCCAAAAAAACATTAGTTATTTCCTCTGAGAGATGTGGATGAGCTTATAGATCAATCTGCAGTGCCCACATGCTGACAGAAACTTGTAAGAAAACCTGACACCTCTGGAATGGGACATGGAGGGGAGAGTAATAGGGAAATCCCAAATCTGATATATGTGAATACAAAATACCTCTCCAGAAAGAATGTGTAGCATATTTTTGTGTATGAATATTTTTCTTACCTCAAAATAATTTGTGTCTTGTTCTAAGAAATAAAGACACTAACTCTTTATCTACATAAAAGCAATTGTTTTTTCAGTTATCCTTTAATTTGCACTCCTATTAGGAGAACATACTTCTTCAGTAGCTAGCTCCTCGTGCCGCAGTAATATCATACTGTAGTTAGGAGAGATGGCTCAGGGTTTGGACTACTGGGATTTAAATACTGGTTCCATCTCTTTAGAGCCAATTAGCCCTGAGTTACTTAACATGTCTGAGATACTCTTGTAATATAGGGGAAATAGTAAGACCTAGTTCATAAAGATTGTTTGATAACTAAATGTATATAAGCTCTATGTACCTGGCACCCAGTAAGCCCTCAAAAAGCCTTAAATAATATTATTTTTTGTTTAAAATCTTTTTCCCTGATTTTATTTTGTACCTTTTGCAATTCCTTTCAAGCTAAATTCCATGTAGTATAGATACATTTCTATGAAACAAAATATTTATTTTAATTTTATTTGTTTTATTGCTTGAAATAGGGATGTGTTAGAAATTTACATTCTGAAATGTATTTATACTTTGTCACCCATTCTAATAGTGACCTGAACTAGAACAGAAGAAATTCTTCTTGACTTTTATATTATATGTTCATTTTCAAATAAACCCACGTTCATTTTGAGTTTTCAGGAATAATTTGTTTGTACACTGTGTCTTATTAACCTCTTTCTTTAATTAGGTATCATGTTAAGTGTTCCCAATATTTTGTCTATAGAACTTTTGTTTCATAGATAATTAGCCCTCACCCAGTGAATAACCTGAATCCTGTGGAAGTTCAGTCATGAATATGAAGTCTGTGACAGCAACTGCAAAGTTCTTCGTTGCACCATTCAATCACAAGGACAGCTCCTTCTCCAAATAGATAACAAGCACTGGCAAGGACATGGAGGAGTTGAGCCCCTTGGGAAATGGTGTGAGTGCTGTGGAAACATTTAGAACTACTGCGTGATCCAACAATCCAACTTAGAGGTATAAATATCCCAAAGAATTGGAAACAGCATCTCTTATGGATATTTGCACACCCATATGCACACTAGTACTATTCACAGTAGCCCAAAAGTGGAAGCAACCCAAAGATTTCTCAGTGATGAATGGATAAACAAATGCAATGTAATACTACAAGGCCTTAAAAATATACAGCTGTTACCTACTACAACATGGATGAATCTCAATGATACTATACATGCTAAATGAAATAAAGTAGCCAAAAAGAAAGATAATGAATAATTTTTCTTACTTCAGATACGTAGAGGAGTTAGACTTTACAAACTCATCTGAACAAAAAGTAGCAGTTGAGTATCAGCAATTGGGGTAAAGAGAAAAGGTTGTTGTACAACATGGGAAAGTCTTAGGTACACATTTTACAAGGTGAACTACTTAGTAATACAGAGTGACATGCTTAAAAATGGATATGTGGCAAGTTTTATGTTGTGTGTTTTTAATCCCAATAATAAAAATCATTGAATATATAATGCTAAGAGTGAGTTCTATTGTAAACTATGGGCTTTGGGCATTAATGATTTGTCACTATAGGTTAACTGTAAGAAAGCTGTTCCTCTTGGACGCTATATTTTTATGTCATAGTGGGAAGACTACATACATAGTACACAGAAGATCTCCTCTTGCACTCTCTGATCAATTTTGTTGTGAAGTCTAAACTTTTGTTTGTGAAGTCACAACAAAACTATTTAATTTTCTGAATTCTAGACTATGCTAACACTATAAACAACCAACAATGTCATTAGAAAGATTGTGCCATGGATGAGGACGCCAGTGGATAGCCTCAAAGGCGTCATCAATGTGTAGTAACACAAGCTATAACCTGTGGTCAATTCTTACTTCCTTGTGAAAATACTCCTTTGCGACAGGCACAACTCCCTGTTTCTTCATCTGTAACATAAGGGGCCATATCAAGTGACCACCATGACCTATTTGACCAATACATAATTTTTAGGGATATGCATGTAGGTCTCTTACGTGATTTTCATTGAGTAAAAAGTTATAACATGATGACTTAAGCTGGGATTTGTGTTTGTGACTCATAGTTATGTAATGTCTCTCAGATTTCTCATTTAGAAATGTAACAAAAATGACTGTTTAAATGAATAACCATTTGGATACATATACTGTAAATTTCACATGCAAGTCCTAAGGGCAACTCGGCTTTTTAAATTATGTAGAGCTAAAACACAAGTCTCTACAAATTTAAAATGATCAAATGTACATAAAGTATATTTTAGAACACAGAGGCATAAAAGTAGAAATGAGAAGCCAGAAGAATACCAGAAAATCCAAAAGTATATGGAAATTAAACAATACTCTGAAACAATCACAGCAAAAATCAGAAAATACAAGAGACCAGAAAATACTCCTGTGAGCCAGCACAGTTTATAGGTAAAGTGTGTGTGTGTGTGTGTGTGCACTTAAAAAATAAGAAATATCTCAAATTAGCCTAATTTTATAACTCAAGGAAACAGAAAAAGGAGATAAAACTAAACTTAATGTTATAAAAAGGAAAGAAATAATGAAGATGAGAGCAAAGATTAATGAAAAAAAGAACAGAAAATAAAAAACCTTAATAAAATGGAGGGCTTTCTTAAAAATCAACAAAATTGACTGTTTCTTCAATAAATAATGTTAATGAATCGAATATCTTCCCCAAAAGAATAAAATTGCAGCATTATTGTAAACCATATATAAAAGTTAACAAAATGAATTAAAGGGCTAAATGTAAAACTTAAAATGTTAAAACTTGAAAGAAAATGGGAAAATGGTTCATGATATTGGATTTAGGGATGATTTATTTGATATGACACTACAAACACAAGCAGCAAAATCAAAACTAGATAAATGCAACTCACAACTTAAAAGCTTTTTTGTTCATCGAAGAACATAATCAGCAAGGTGAAAATCATGTGTAAATCATATATCTGATTAAGGATTGATATATTGAATAAATAAAGAGCCCCTAAAATTTAGAAACAAATCACTCAGAGTGGTGATATACACATGCCTAAATCTCAGGAGACTAAGAGGATTACAGGTTTCCACCCAGCCTCAACAACTCCACAAAATTCTGCCTAAAAACAAAAATTTTTTGAAAGCCTGGCAATTTCACTCATCACTCTTTGCATTATATCCCCAGAATCATACAGGAAAAAATCAAATACAATTAAAACATGAGCAAAGGAATTGAATACACAGTTCTTTATAGATGATAGCCAAGTGACCCAGAAGTATATATAAAAGATGGTCAATATCACTAATGATTAAGAAACACAGATCAGGACCACAGTAAAGCCAGACACAGTGACACATGCCAGTAACCCTAGCACTCAAGGATGCTGAGGCAGGAGGGTCACAAGGTGAAGCTTAGTCTGGGCAACTTTGTGAGAACTTCATTCAAAAGGTGTGAATGGAGCCCACTGTCAATACTCAGTACCACAAAAATAACCATAATAAAAAATATCTCATATCTATTTAGTACTATTTTAAAATTTTTCCAACAATACATAATTTATCAACTATTGTTATTCTATTATTTTGTTTTGAAATTTTGGGGGTTTTAGGAAAAATTTAAAAATTGCCAACAAATAACAAATATTAGGGACAATATGGAGAAATTGAAACACATATTATACACTGTTAATAGGATTATAAACTAATACAGCTGCTATGAAAAACAGTATGGTATTTCCATAAAAAAAAAAAAATAGAAATAGAGCAACCATGTAATCCAGCAATCCCCCGTCTGGTTATATGTGTTCAAGACAATTGAGAACAGCATCTCTTAACATGTACTTTCCCATTCATGCTGACAGCAGCACTATTTACAATAGCCAGGAGGTGGAGGTCATCCCAATGTCCTCTGATGAGTGAATGGACAAACAAAATGTGGCCCATGCATGCGATGGAATGCCACACATCCCTAAAAATGAAGGCAGTCTTGTCACATGCTACAACTTGACTAGATCTTAAGAACATTTGATGAGTGAAATAAATCAATCATAAAAGTATACATCTTTGTGAGTCCACTACAATGAGGTGTCAGAGTAGTCAAATTCACAAATATAGGGAACAGAATGAATGCTACCAGAGACCAGAAAGAGAGAGGAAAGAAAGCTGCTATTCAATTGGTGGTTTCATTTCTATAAGAAGGCAGTTTTCTGGAGTGTTACACAATAATGTGAATATTCTTAACACTACCAAACTGTACGCTTAAAAATAGGAAGTCTGAAATGTTTATGACATATGCTTTTCCCACAATAAAAAGTACTTATAATTAAGCTTTTTCATTACAACAGGTAGTGCCATTTTTTGTCCATCCTTGCCCTCAAAACACACTGATACTCACTACAATTTGGGGGATGAGACCTCTGAAAAGTGTTAACAGAGTTAAAGATGCACCCAGGAATGTCCTTATAGACCACAGAGCCCAGTGGGCACCAGAGAATGCTGGATATCCATTGCCTCCATTCCCATCAGGTGTGCATACAAATCACCAAGCTGGGCTATTCCATAACTGGGTCCTGGGATCTCAGAAAAATTTCTCTCCAAGATTCTATCTTATGATACAAAATAGAATTTAATATGAAAAATTTTACCATCAAATCTCCCGCCTGTGTCCTGTTAATGGTCATGTAGGTTTTGTTCAAACTCTTTCTGAGAAAATCTTTGTTGGAATTTTCAATGAATGTCTAGGTTACCCTGGGGTTGGCAAGATAGCTCAGTGGTCTAAAGTGCCTGCTTAGGCAAGCTTAGACAAAGTGCAGGGACTGAGGTTCAATCCTGGGCACCACATGCCACACCAGCACCACCCCTGGGGTGTGCTGAGCCAGCCACAAAGAAAAAACAATTGTCTAGGTTACCTTCAGGGAATAATGACATCTGTAAAATACGAAGCCTTAAGGTCCTTAGCAGAGAACGTCTCTGCACTTCAAAATATTTGTATCCTCAGGCTGGGGAGATAGCTCAGCCAGTCTAAGCACCTACCTGGCAAGTGGAAGGACCAGGTTTCTATCCCCAGTACTATCTGCTGTGCTGGTCCGGGAATCTGGGATGATGCATGCCTGTAATCTCAGTGCTGGAGAGGTTGAGACAAGAGGATCATTTCAGGTCTGAGCTGGTAGTGAGACCCTGTACCATATGTGTACTTATAGTTTTATTACTGAATACATTTATTTAACATTCTAAATGCAATCTTTTTGCTTATACCTTCAATTTTACTATAAATTTTTGTAAGCCTGTACAAAAACTAGAGTGGCACAATAAATTCCAGCAGGTCACTTTTGCATTAATTTCCCTTTGATATTTTCATTACCTTAAAAACTATTCTGGGAATACTATATGAAGTATAATTTACTTCAAGAAAATACAAAGATTTTTGAGAACAAAATGTAGAATGTTTCATCCTCTAGCAGATGTTCTCCTGCCCCTTTCCTGCTAGACTTGCCTCCCCACCACCTACAGCAGCATGATTTTTTCAAGAAAAGTGTAACTATCCCATGTAGTCTTTGAAAATTGAAGTCAGTCTTCTTCCCTGGGTGTGGTTGCAATTTGATCCTCAATTTAAATTGTGGCAAGGAGCCTGATTAAACCATTTTAATTTGTTCCCCTGACTACTAGATACCACTGGCATTCCACTTGGTTGAAGTCCTAACTGAAGGTTTTCTAGATAGATAGATGTTTGAGTTAAGAGCAGAAGAGTCCTTGCACAGTCTGTCCCTGTTAGGTCAGTTGCATCTATCCCACAATATCTCAACCTTGGCGTGAAAAACATATTGAACTAAATAATTCTGTGCTGTGGGGGTTTGTGCTGTGCATACTAGAGTATTCACGAGCATTGCTGGCCCACACCCATTAGATACCAGTAACACTCAGAGTTGTGTTAACTAAAAATGTCTCCAGACATTGTCCCATGTCCCATGAAAGGCATGATCTCCTTTGGCTAAGAATCACTGATGGAGAAAAATATAACTTCAATCAGATTTAAAATGATGTAGTTGAGGGGGCTGGGAGGATGGCTCAGTAGAATAAGCACCTTCCTAGCAAGCACAAGGGCCTGAGTTCAACCCCCAGTTCCACAAAAAAATGCAGTTGAGACCAGCAGCAAAATAAAATACTCCCCATCATCTTCAGAAGGATTCTCAGACACCTTCTCAGTTGCTCAGCCAGATGTTGCTTAAGTTCTTCTGTACACAGTTCTTCTGAGTGTTCCTCTACTAGTTCCTCAACATCACCACTGTCTACCTGCAAGCCTGTGGACTCTGCTATAGTGACAATGTCATCAACCATAGGGTCAACTGAAGGCTCAAGCTCCTCTACACAGCCTTCAAGGTCTTTCTTGTGTACAATTTTGGGTCATACCTTTTTCCAGAAAGATCTCATTGTCTTTGGAAAGACATTGTCCCAAAAAAACTTCTCAATTAACCCCACATAGGAAAGGATGTTGTAATATTCCTTCAAGAGTTCTTTCAGGGTTAAATCTGAAGCTCATCAGGAATCACTCCTTAATGTATAGCTTCTTAAAGATAGCTATAACTTGCTAGTTCATAGGCTACAATAGAGGAGTTGTATTAGGTGGTAGGAACTCAACTAAGAAAAACTGGACTACTTTAGCCAAATCTCATGGTGAGCAGGAGTGAGCAGGGTGAGCAGGAGCATTGACAATGATGTGGAAAGACTTGAGTGGTAAACCTTTGTCCCCTGGATAGTACTTTTTTTTTTTGTACCAGGGATTGAACTCAGGCCTTGTGCTTGCCAGGCAAGCATTTATTCTACTGAGCTATGTCCCTGTCCTGGATATTTCTTAACAGTCAGACAGAAAACCTTCCTGATATACTCAAGAAAAAAGTACTCATTACTCAGGATTTGGCATTAGACCTTCCCATGATCCCTTGCCTCTTTTTCATGATTTTTTGTTTTCTGAATACTCTAGAGGTCTCAGAGTGGTAAACCCAGAAAAGCTTCATCTTGAGGTCACCACTTGCATTGACACATAGCAATAAGGTAAGCCTATTCTTCATAGGATTACAGTCTGGCCTTTTCCTGCTCTTCTTGAGTAGAAAATGTTTTCCTGGGCATTTTCTTCTGGAAAAGGACAGTTTAATCACATTTGAAAACTTGATGAGAAAATCTATTTCTCTGTGTCATTCTTTTGAAGTGGTTGTATGTAATTTCCATCAGCCCTTTTATCAGCACTGGCTGCTTCACCATGCCTAGTTATACTATGCACTCCAGTTCTCACTTTAAAATTGTGAAAACAGCCTCCCCGACCCTGCCCGCCGAGTAGGATTTTCTTCCGAGTTCCAGGTACCCCAGACCCACCACCACCCCAGCTCC